>UCWB01001255.1:0-17649 GCA_900474355.1 Torymus geranii | reverse complement strand
CCCTCATATTCGCCTCTACGCATAAAACAAAATTTTCACTCGCTCGAGCGCCACCGCTGCGGAGAGACAGAGCGAAAGAGGAAGTTCTATTTATAATCGTCGAGGAAAAAATTTCGCGCAGGACCGCGGCGTCGGCGCTGCTCACGATCTCCCAGAGACGTAAGTAATGAAACGTGTTCCCGGCCGTTCTTACACACACCGAGCGTCTTTCGCGTTTTTATTGGAAATAAAATTAGACGTCGCCGAAGGCGCGAGAGAAAGAGAGAGAGAGAGAGAAGCGCGCCTGCGCCGTTTTAATTGGCTCTCGAAGGCCACATATCGCGAAACGCGATTAACGTTTATACCCGCGCTCCCTCCCACGTTCTCGCGCGCGCGTAGATAATTGCGCGGACGCGCCATCGTCGTCGCAGTCGTCGTGCCGTCCTTCTACCCCTCTCACAACCTCAACGTGTACTACCAGTACTAGCACTACTATACGCGCGCTCCAGTTTGTCATTAAAACAAATTAGACTTTTCGCGCGCGCGCACCCGCGAGCGAGCGAGTCCGTCCGTAAACGGGCGGCCGTATACGAGCGAATAAATTTAGGGAATGCCGGGCGCACGCGCGAAATGAGGGAAAAAAAAAGCCCGCGGAGAAAGACACACATACACATAGAGCACGGACGACGCGAAATGTTTCGGACGTCGGATGTATAATGGCCGGAATATAATGAGATTTCGCGCGGTGCACTTCGGGCTGTGAAGCATTGGAAATGGTCCACCAGTGGTGAAAAACCGCGTCTAAACACATTATTTCACACCGCATACGTCGCTGTGTGTATAGACACAGCTTTGCAGCGCGGGGTTTTCAAACCTCCCGCGCGCCGGAGTCCACTATACACGAAGCATCGTGAGAGTAGAGGCTGTAGAGGGTGGAAAAAAGGGCTCGCACGCGCGCGTGTTCGGCACCCCTTTATCGCGCTACTTTTGTCTGAGCGAGACTCGGCTTTTTTTCCTACCCTCGACCCCATCAGGAGCCCTTCCACCTACTCCCCAAAGAATCCTTTCAATCCGTGAAAATGCCATTGGTCTCGTTATGTAGGTTGCCTGCCCGCCTGCGTCGGCGGCGTCGGCGGCCGACTTTCTGCGTTAAAGCGCGTTACGCGGATTTCCCTTTGATGTTTTTTAAGCAGCATAAAGTGATTGGAATGCGGACGAGTATGTGTCTATGTGTATGCGTGTACGCGTGATGATGTCGAGAGAGGAGAGAGTGAGAGGGAGAGCTGCATAGTTAATTAACCCGTCAAGTTTCAAGTGGGATTAGAATTAATCCTAAATTTGAATTTTACATTGTGAAACGATCGAGCACTAAAGAGCGCTTTGATGTCGCGCTTGCCCGTTGTGAGGGGTACTTGATTGCCATCTGGCTGAAAAAATTGTTCATTAGGACGCGTATTACATCTACGAATCAAATTTCGCGAACAATCATTACTATATATTGTCGCCCCGCTCAGCGGTAGGTATATAATTATTTTTTCTAGACAAAAGTCTTTTGGGGAATTTTAATTAAACGGATCGGAATGAGCTTGAAATTGTTGCGCGCTTTACGTACATATAATTGTACGCGTTTAATTGAGGAAACTCGCGGAAGGTTGAAAATAATAAGGCTTGAAGGTTTGGGAACTCCCACATTAATTAGCCACGTTACATTGCGGATCTTATAATTAGGCGTCTCCGCTCTCTGTCATAGCATAACCAAGGCGCCCAGGCCGACGAATGTATATACGTATAAACACATACACAAACAGAGAGACGCAGTCGCGATTTGACAAAGCTACTTAACACACGTAATGGAAAGTCGTCGTCGTCGTGTCGTTTCCGTAGGTGTATGCGTAAAGAGAGAGCGAGAGAGAGTTCGCCATCTGCAGAACACCATTGACTTTGACGGATAAATTAGCGCGCGGGAGAGACGTCATTTCGCTGCGGAGAGAATACGCGAGCATTTACAATCTTCGAGCCGCGCCCGCTTTACGCGTAACCGCGCGCTCCAAGCGCTCGTGCTTCATCTTGAAATACACACTGCTATTCTTGGATTTTCGAGATGGGGCGGGCACAACGCCGCTTGCACACGCACGTGCGCATATAGTTATAAGAGATAGCAAGACAATAGCGCAAGATTCGGATGAAAATCTCTTCATGGGATTATTTTTAGCTATTCTTTTATTCGGCATGGAATATTATCTAAGTACGTTCCTGCGAAATTCGCTTGACGACCCGAACCGAGCTTCTACAATATTATATGTATAGGTATATACATATTATTTTAATAAAATGACATCGTAAACTCGTCTTTGACTTAGATCTGCGCAATACAGTTCTTGGCGCCTCCGGGCCCCAGTCGTATCATCATTAAAATGAAATTTTAATACGCCAATAAAAATTTATATTTAGCGTCGCCGCCCTCCCAGCGCGTCTAATTTCGCGCTATAGCGCCGCCGCTGCCGCGCAACTATTTCATCATTTCCATCACAGTAAAGGCGCGCGCGTGTACGCACGTAAGAATAACCCGATAAAGCGAGCGAGAGCAAGAAGGCTCGATAAGTGATTTGGACCACGCGAGCAAGTCAGAGAGGTGAACGAACGCTTTCTCTCTCTCTCTTGGTTTACCGAACATTTTATATAGCGCGAGTGAGCGAGCGAGCGAGCGAGTATATAGGTGTATTATATAGTGTGCGTGCGCGTATATACGCCCAGGAGTTAGCACGGCTGCAGAAGCTACTTGTACACAGTAAAATCCAGTAAGGGCGTCTCGAATTCTCTCCGCTGCTGCCGCTGCGCGCAGGAGTAGAGCGAGGAGGCTCAGCTCGTAAAGCACAGGAAGATGCATGCCGGGATATTAAGGCCATTATCGCCGTTGCATATTCATGCTGTATTATAATGAAAATACACTTTATTACCGAAGATTAACAGCTTCTTACGCTGTGTGCTGTGACTACGACGACGCAGCACAGTTGCCGCGAAGAGCTCGGCTGCGATCCTTTTCGCCTCTCCTCGTCACTACTATCCTTGACGCGCGAGTATAACTGCCGACGCCACCGTCGCGCCGAATCGTCGAGCTCAGTTTCTCGCTCTCTCTCTCTTTTCTGCCATTCGCGCAATTTCCCCTAGATTTAACGCTTAACGTCCGCGCGGCGTTTCTTATCAAACCGAGTAATTTCGCGTTACGCGCTGGGGAGTATCGGGGTAACGATCAGCACGCCTCGGTTTTAAGTGCTTTATAAACAAAAATTAACGCGCTCGCGCTAGTATTCGTCAAGTCGAAAAATTTATACTCATTCTGTGCTCATCGCGGTTTACTTTGGTTGTGCATTGCTGATGCTCATTTATTAATATATATACGTCGCATATTTTTAAGTACCTATGCGCGTTCATTATAAATTAAAATCATTTATTGGATAATGATGAAAAATGCAGCGTTAAAAGAGGAGGTAATAAAGCGTGTTTTTATTATTTATTCAAAAGACGTGCGGGCTTTTATTTTTATACCGCTAAGTATTTTATTAGTTTCTATAATGGAAAGTTCTCGTAACTATACAATGTTAAATTCAAAAATTATTTTTAGCCCGTATATATATAAAAAGTCCACGACGACTACGTTATACTTTAGAGCCGAAGCTGAAAATTTTCCAAAGCCGGAGCTGATCACGACGCGCACAGGTCATTACAAATGCTCAAGGAGTCTGGCGCGCCGTATAATACACGAAAGAGTCGTAAAATCGTTCCTGTTAATCAATATTCTCGCTCTATCGTGTACAAATCACGTGACAAAACTGAAAGTTTACGTGTCGTAAATAAGTGAATAATTCATTCACCGTACGCTTGTTAACTCTAGTCAAGTAGTAGGAAAGAGAAGAGACGGGAAAGGGAGAGAGAGAGCGGGAAAAAAGGAGGCGATGATTCGACGGAGCTGGGCGCGCGATAAAGGCGAGGCGCGACAAAAGCGAAGAAACACGGGCCTGGAAGGGGGAAGCCCGCGCGCGAAATCTGCATAATATCGGTAATGCTGAAAATGCCAGTCGCGTAGGTACGACTCTCTCTCCCTCTCTCTCTCTTGCTTACGGCGCGAAAGCCCGCGTCGCCTCCCCGGCTCTGCGTCAACTAAAACTTAATTATAATTAATTAATGCGACTGCTAACTGAGTTGGCCGGACAACTATTGGCCTGCCAGCTACGGCTCCTCCGCCCGGCAGTGTATTCTGTATATACGCCGCCCTCGTTTCGCAGCTGTGTATATGCGACGATCGTGAATCGACTGCCGATTATCTGTATAATGGATAAAGGATGGCCGGGTGGGCCGATCTCAGCATTCGAATTTACGAAATTAACCTCCTTGTTTTAAACTTTTTTCACCAAGACACTTTGAATCTCAATAGGACTTTAATTTTGTTGCTAATACGTTATAACTTGAACAGAAATAAAATATCGTATCATAAAGCTGATGAGAATCTCGGTCTTTTCGGAGCGCATTAAAGCGATAGCCCCGGTGTCGCCGCACGGCGCACGGTCTTATTAACGGGATAAAACGATTTCTTTTCAGACTTTATGAAACTTGTATTTCCTCGAATGAAATTAGGAGGGGTTCCGTACGAGTGGACATAATATCCGCCGTTGCGGCGTCGCCGCCACCGCCGTTGCCGTGAGCGCTAAGTCTACGGCTCTGCCGTGCAGTGCGTAATTAGAAACCTTTGTGCAAAATGAATACTGTTAATTAACGTACCTAAAAAGACATTAAACCCCTCCACTACGAGGCGAGGCCAGGCTGCTGATGCCCGGCTAAGTATGGCCTCCGCCGAGCGCATTACCCCCGCATTTATGCCGTAAATAAGCGATTTCTGCGCGCTTCGCACCCTCTTTCCCACTCGCTCTGTACATTTACCTAGCCGTTCTCTCGAGTGTGTTTTATCCACTCGCGTATATGCGCTCATTTCGCGGAGCTTTATTTAGTTTCTCGCCCGCCCCGCCTACTTAAACGGCGAATTATGCGTCCTTTGTGCTCACACTCTGAATAAATGACATGCGCGCGGCCGTGTAATGTTTGATCGATCAAAGACTATAGTTTTCCCGGTAATCACTGATATACTCGTTAATGCCACCAGCTATAAGGGCTTTTAATATTTAATTCTTACTGTTTTTGTAAATAATCAAACATTTATAAACAGGCATTCGATTTTCATTGAAAGTTCGTTCTTTTCCTAAGAAATGAAACAAAAATCCAAAGAAATGTCATCTAACGATGCAAGACAGCGCTCAAACTTTCACCTTGTCTTTCATCAAACTGCGCATTACGAATTCATTATAAGTCGCAGCGAAAATCCCGCAACGTATAAGTATTACACGTACATATATATATTATCCGCAGTGAGCACTGTGTGTGTGTTTCCCTTCTCCGCGGAATAGTCGTCGCGAAAGCCGCACGATTTGTTTTAAAGTTATACGCTCTCCTCGTTTTCCGCGTCTTGAAGGAGGAAGCGGGGGGAGAGAAAGAGCCGAAAGAGAGTTACAGGCGGGTATTAATTGCGCCTTGATTAATTAATTTATTCGCGCTATATAGCGCCGGGCTATACACGCTCCGCGCGTAGAAGCAAAAGATTGTCTCCTTCTCCTTCTCTCGGCCGCGCGCGAGCCCTAGAGAGAGAGAGAGAGAGTGGAGTTCGGTGGGCAATTACAATATGAAAGGCGCATAAATCAGCGGCTTTAATTAACGCGTTATTATGATCATTATGCCAGCCGCGAGCCGCGCAAGGACGAATTATAATATTCCGCTGAATGATAAGACCGAGGGCGGCTCGGAAAGAAATCCAGAGAGAAAGCCAAGCAGTCTAAAAGTCTCCTCTCCCTCCCCATTATGCCGTCACGGAAGCGGCGACACTCGCGAGCTTCCCCGACACTCGAAATCTCCGCGAACACGATGGCTTATTTACGATATTATTTGCGCACGTTCTCGCGGGCTTTTATGCAAGGGCTCTCGACGGCTATTTTGCGGGCATGAATGCCGATTGTTCGCCTCGATTCCGTGTTTATATATTCTAAAGATCCTGACGGTGCTCCAACTTTTTCCGGTAACCTGTACTCGAGCGCTGTGTAGGAGACGTCCAAGTGGTGTAAATTTTTATGCTTGATGTAATCTTTACGATTAAATGAAGAAATCATGAAAAGGCCAGATGCATACATATAATTACGAAGACTTTCGAAAGTAGGTCCTCGGTTGTCTTGTCGAGCGAGTGAATGATAGGTAACAAAGCATCAATTAAAAGAGTGTGTGCCTGCGGGACTGTGAATAACTGACGCGATTTTGAGTACGCGCGCGTGCACGATTGAATGATTCATCGATAGCAAATCGATGCCCCGTGCCACGTACTATACTCCCTCGGTTTTTCGGATAATAGGGCATTAAGAACGAGGGGCACAAAGTGAGTCTCTCGTTGTTGCGCGCGGCGGGCTAAGTACCATATACGCACATAGGAGTAGTAGTTATGTGCGCGCATGTATATACATTCATACCGGCAAGGAACGTGCACTTACAAGAGTCTCGAGTTTTCCGTTAATGGCAAATAGGCGGAGCGGCAAAGTCACCGATAACCCCCCCGCGGCGGGATTGCAAAATAAAAAGGCATCGGTTCCAGCCACTTGAAACTCATAATGAAGTAATCGTGGATGCGATGCCGGGGATATGGAGAGAAAGAGGAGCCTGCGCGAGTGTGTATGGCAAGAAGAAGAAACACGGGAGGGAGGGAGAGAAAGGTATAGTAGGGGAGAGAAAGAGCGACTGCGAACTTTATACGCACGCCGCGCGTATAGGAGAGAGAGAGAGAGAGAGAGAGAGAGAGAGAGCGCGCATCGGTTAACTCCCCAAGCGCCGGGCACAGTGATTCTCAAACGGCCAATCTTTACTTTTCCTACTTGTGGCTCGTACAAGTGCCGTTTAATGCCGAGATTCCCTGTTAATTGTTCTGATAATGTTTTCTTATTTTTAGCCGATGTTTTTTTTTATTTCAATTTCATTTTATTTAAAACTAGAATATTTATTTTCTGGCTGGAAGTAAATAAATCACGAATAATTGATCGTGGTATATGAAAGATGAAAATTTATTGATTATGATATACAAGTCCGTGTCCTCATTACTATAAACTACCTACTCCAATATTAATTTTCAACAGATCACTTTCCGACATACCGTTCTTGAGAGAATCTTTCAAAAATATTGCCCTTCTTAAAGAGAATACATTACTAACCAAAGAATGATCTATAAGTAGCATTGAATTATTTTGCAAGACAGCACGCAGACTATAGACTCGCTCGTGCAAATCAAACGGATTTATTTATTTTCTCCGCCTGCGCTCACGGCGCATAGAAACTCTCTCCTTCTCTCTCACTCTTTCTCGCGCGTGCTAGCCATTAAAACCCACTCTATCAAACCACACACTCGGGGGGCGAAAAACGCCTCTCGGCACCTTTCTTAATTAAAACGCATTGAATTCGCTTCATAACTTATTCGCTATCAATAGTCCTGTCGCGAGCCAATCCCTTCCTAGAGCGATAACGATGCCTTGGACGCTATATATACCTTATAATATATATACACTCACACACACGTCGCCCAAGACGCACTTTACGGTGGCGCCTTCGTGAATAGGAGAAAAAGAGACTTAAGCGCGCGGATAGATGTGAAAAAGTGCATATATACGTACCGGGGGGTCGTGACGCGTAATACACACACATACACACACTTACTCCGCACGGCCTCGTTCGAAATATCGCGCCCGCACACGTGACTGAGCGACGCTGCGCTCGCGCGATATTTTTTAATTAATCGAATTATTGAACTGTATTGCAATTGAATTGAATTAAGTGCCGAGAGAGAAAGAGAGAGGAGGGGAGGGTATATAAGCTGCAGGCTGCGTGAACTGGAAGTGCGCGATTTCCCGTCATTATCGGGCCCCCCGCGCGAGCGCATTCTCTCTCCTCGCGCTCTCTCTTTCTCTTCCTGCGTGTGTGATTTCTCATTTGCAGCCCGCGACTTGCGCGTATACGCTCTCTTTCCCTCTCGCCTCCCTTCGCGCGCATCGCTCGGCTTTTTTGTTCGTATTATTGTTTCTCGTTTGTTTATTTGCTTCTGTGCGTGTGTGTGTGTGTATGTGTGGGGTTTTTTGCGACCCGAAAAAATATGGCTTTGTTAGGAATTAATGACCATTTTTCGTTTGTCAATTAGAAAAAATAAATGGCATAACGAGGCTGTTTTGTTTGGTTCGTTCGAGGGCGCGCCGTGTGAGGATGGGGGGCAAGCGGACGGCAAAAGTTTATATCGTAGCAAGAGCGTACTGCTGCCAAAAGAGAGAGAGAGCATCGTTAATCCTTGTCGATCGATGCGAGACAACTATCTGCATGAATATATCTATACTGTTATAAGTATATTCGTACAATTGCTCTACTGACATCTTGAATATTTTTAGACAAAAAAAAAAATGACTACCCGATGATTATTCATTATTACGGCTTTGAAAGATTCATAATCGACATCATTTTCAACGTCGATAAGTTATTGATAATATCGGAGGTATTTTAAATATGCAAGTATAAAATTGTTTGACCTGTTTTGCGGAAGAATGAAGACTTTATAATATCATGAAATTATAAATCGGGGCAACACGGTGCTTTTCCAGTATTAAAAATAAATTCTGAAAATGATTTTAAACTCCGTCGCAGTATTAACATCACTTGGTCTACTTATTTTTATAATTTTTAAAAGAAACAAATTTCACCACCAAATTATACTACTGTGAATAAGTTCATCCACCTCAGACCGGTAATTTAAAATACACCCTTTGATCTTCTCGCACGAAGCTCAGCGTACATCATCATCGTCGCCGTCGAAAAAATCGGGCGTCGACCCAGCTAATCATTCAGACGTCGCATATGCGTGCATCATCACCCCCTTACATCGGCTCATCAGCTGTGCGAGCGCGGCTCATTTCCCGGAAAATTCCCTCCCCGCACGCATAATACGAGCGCGGCATTCTTCGTTTCACGCGCGCGTACACACAGGGCTAACGAGAGCGGGAGTGCATATACCTAGAGAGAGGGCGGTCCTCTCGGCCGAAGTATTCCCAGCGCGCGGGCGAGTAGTAGCAGCAGCAGAGGGCTCGACTCGGGCTACTTGACGTATTTCAATTAACCTTATTGCCGGAGCCGGTAGTTACGCCCGCCAAATGTCAAACAAGCCTCGCGCCGATATTACGTGTCTAAACGGCCCGAGCCCCGCGCTCGCTCGCCCATTGTTCGCGCCAACGGCCCTGTGTGTGAGAGTGCGAGTGTGCTGAGCCCGATGACGACGCGCCGTGCGCTTTTGCGAGCGGCAGCCTCGTGTCCGCCGTTACCCTTTCTCGGTACTTTGTCCCTCTGATATGCGAGTTGCCCGCGTTTCGACCCCCTGCCGCCGCACCTGCGTGCTGCTGGTTGCTCTGCGTTATTGATCAACTGGGGATTTTCAACCTCAAATGGATTAATTAGGACCATTTCTATTATGTTGAGATTTTAGTATAGAGAAAACGCGTATAGTAAAGAGGTGCTTTAAAACTTTAAGTAGCCTACACAGACAAGGGATTGCTTAACTTTCGAATGACTTAAAATTCCAATGAATAACCAATCGATATTCCTCTAGAGAAATTTCGTTAACAAATCAGCAGCAGCAGCAGCGGGCCGCGCCATACCGTGTATATACACTGCGCGAAGCGATTCCCGGTACTTATTGGTATTGCAAGACAATAATTACAATATAGCAATACCGCGCGTTATTATACCGTTAGCTATTTTTAGCCGCGTGGCGCGCAGCTATGGGAGGGTCGTAAAATCTCTCGAAAGCCCATCATTTTCAATTCCGCGCTCGCGCGGCCTTTTCCACAGCCGCCCGCCGAAATAAACTTTCTCACAGCCGTAACCATAAACAATCGCACGGCGGCGGCGGCGGCGCTCGCAGAATTGTCTAAACGCGAAATTACGTATGCGTCGTCTCATTGCCAGACTCAGCTCTTGCGCAATAAAAGCGGAATTACCACCACCGGGAAAATACATATATATATATACGTATATAGGCGCGTCTCTTAAACCAGCCGGCAGGGCCCATCTTAAGTACCCGGGATTCGAAATCGTCATGCCTTCCTGTTTTCGGTTATAGGGAGCGAAGACATACGTATAGCGCGTGCGATATTCAGCGAGGAAGGAGGGAAACGCGCACGGAGACGGCCATAGAAAACGGTCTAACCAAACTTAATTGAATCCCAGTCCGAATGTATAATATGTAGACTGCTTGCATAATGTCGTGCGAGCAGCTCGCTCGCTCTAGCTGCAGAGGCTCTCATGCTGGCGGCGGCCGGCGCGCACCTCCTCTCCTGCGGGAGTAGAGAGAACGCGCGAGGACCGCTGCTGGAATTAGATATACAATAATGTAAGCAGAGCTCCGTTGTGGTGTAAGGGTTGGGCGGTAAGGTCATGTATATTCATACATTGGTCGAGTCTCTCTCCCTGCTTCTCTCTCCCTCCCCCTACCCGCCGCTACCGCCACCCCCGATCCTTTCTGCCTTCGCCCCCACTGGCGTTCGCCTCTAACCCTTTCACGGCGCTCTCTCTCTCCTACTCTGCCTGTGTGTGTACGCCAGCCGGCGGTGCACTGTCCTGTCCTCCTTTCGAACTGCCTCCTTGCCCATGCACACACACACACACACCCTAAGCGCAAGAGAAAGACGGAGCTATATAAGCCGGCGGCGGAGGGTCGGAATAGATTTACGCCGCATTCTCCGAGTTTATGGCTCGTATGCACTGAACGCCTATAAAAATTTTATCGACTGACCCTCCTCGCGGGCTCACTCGTCCGCGTAGTCGTCCTCCTCCTCTCTCCTTCTCTATAGGTACCTCGTTCTTCGAGACCCGCAAGATGCGCTCGGCTGTCTGGCTGCGTGCGTGCGTGCGTTTACGCGCACGCGAGACCGAGACGATGACTTTATTAAGTGGGAGGAGAAGCGAGTGTCTCAATTTGCGGGTTATAGATGAGATGTTTGCGCCAGCTCTGTTTCATTGTAGCTCCTTTATTGACGCCTCGAGTTCGCGCGCATCACGGGAATGAAGACTGATTTCCTTTTGAGTTGAGGCTCAAATCTGCGCGACGGCTCGGTTTTTCAAGGATATAGGGAGAATTTTTAGTAATTTATGGACTTGGAATAATAACAGTTAATTTGGAGAAAGACTTGTGGAAGTTTTTGTAAAGATTGAGAGATATTTTGAGAATAAGCGGAAGATTATGTGTGATTGGTTTGAATTTTAATATAAAGTGGAAGATTGAGTAATTGAAATACAAAATAATTTCTAGAAACTGTGTTATGAGAACTCCAAGTATGTAGTATAATAATGGTAAGTCGACGTTATTTGAGTGGTTTTACATATTTGGATCATTTTGTGTACCGTAAAAGCATTTTCATTTTTGTTTATAATTAGATTAAATTAAATTTAAAGTATCATCCACTTTTGGAAATATACATTGATTTTGGCAAAAATAGCAAATTCATTGTTTATGTAAAACGTCCGTATTAAAGTAGAAAATCTAATAGAATAGTCAACTTTTTTGGACCACTTGCACCAATGAACCTTGTCACATAATTTTTTTTTCATCTCTAAATTTGTTAAAGATCTATTCACTAAATGTAATTTGTTCTTAAAGTACCTAATAAATAATAATTTTTGCTTGATTACGCTTTATTGGAGCTAAAATTCTTTTTCCCGTTATACAATTACGAAAATAAAAAATTCACAAAGTGAGTTTACGAAATGTAATTGAAGCGATTTTCGAGTCTCATGAGCATTGATTGCGTTTGACGACGTCTCCACTAAAAAAAAGGCGGGAGGAAGGGAACTGGATATCGAAATATATACCAAGAGCGGGGAGAGATGAATTTACAAGTAAAATTCTTGAGCGCTCGACTTCATTACCAGTGATTTTATCGCGCGTGCGGGCCGCTCGCGCCGGGCATTCGTAATGAGCGATGGCCATTAATTTTAATATCCATTAAATGCAAATCCCACGACACAGGGCATTTACTCACATTTCGAGTTATTTTAGCGAGCTTAGTTGTAACGAAGTTTGCCCCGACGATTGCGCTGAATATTATCGCCGCACACTGTCGCTTTATGTGTTTTCTTTTTTCTTTACTTTTACCCTTTTTTTCCTCCCCGGCTTATATAATCGTGCGATAGTAATATGTTGGCTTTTAATTAACTTATGATTTATTGCCACTACTAACATTAACTTTTATTTGAGAAAATTAAGTTAGGAAATATTAATTACGGAGAGTTTTATAATAGCGAGACCTTTTAGTATTCTTTGAAAATAATTTAGATGCATTAATAATAAAATTATATATGAGAATCGTCAGACTGGTATTTCTTTAATAAAGCAGGACAGATTTATAAATGGGATTTATGAAAGACACGTTTCATTTGAACGCGTTATCATTACTATACTTATAGAATCGTATTTTTGGGATCAATCTGAGGTGTATTAAATTTAATCCTCTACTGCAAGATGCATATACTAATGAAATGGATAAAAATATTCACATAACATGAATATTGGCATATCCCTCTTGTGTATAATGACAGTGCTTTTTTATATCAGAAAACGTTAAACACTTGTAGAAGTTAAAATCCTACTAACTTCATATATAGACCCGCACATTCGTCATCCCGCGCAAAGTGCACACACGGCTGCGACCATGAATTAGCCCCTTTTGCATTGCAGGCGTGTGTACAAAACACGCCGCGCGCATAATACTCGGAAGTCGCGTGATCCGCGGTTCTCAAAAT
Organism: Torymus geranii; assembly: GCA_900474355.1. Classification (NCBI taxonomy): domain Eukaryota; kingdom Metazoa; phylum Arthropoda; class Insecta; order Hymenoptera; family Torymidae; genus Torymus; species Torymus geranii. The sequence goes on along the minus strand of UCWB01001255.1, from coordinate 4,761 downwards.
AAGTCGCGCGAGCTACTCCGTTTTCGTTCCGAATGCGCACTGCTGCCACACCACCCCAGCTCGCTCTCTCCCTCTCGCGCCATTATGCACTCAACATTCCGCAATCTACCCTTTCTATCGGTCCTAATTTATGTTGAGTACGGCGTAACGTACGGGGGAAGGAGCCGGCCGGTAATGTTTCAAGCCTCGGCGGCGGTCGCGCTGTCCGTTGTTAATTTACCTTCGCTTGCTCGCACACGTACGAGCGGAGACTTGACGGGCCTCTGTCTCCCGATAAATCGCTCATTATCTGCATAATGCGGCCCGCTCGTTAACGCTTACACACACTCCCTCTCTCTCTCTCTCCATGATTTTAATATTTGATCGCGGCCCGTGCGAATAGCCGATATATATATATATATATATATATATAAGGGATAGAGAACGTTATAATCGATTTGTAACGAGCCGAGGAATTAAGCGCCCAGTGGTCTATTAAGTTGAGGCGTGCGCCGCTTATAAACGTGTGTTATAGTTATACTTACTTATGTTGCGGGGTTGGGTCAACAATAGCCTCGCTGCGCGTCGGCCGCTTATTTAATGTTTCTCCGACACTTTCAGTTTACTTGCGCGCGAGGGACAGAGGGGAAAATTTTTGTTTGTACTCGCGGAGAGAGTACGCCGCGGCGCTGTAGCGCGTGTCTGACGATGTGGACTATTAGTGGTTGAGTGTAACGAACGGCTGTGTCTTTAATTAATGCCTCCCCTCTCTCTCTCTCTCCCGGCGTGTGCGCGTGAGAGGCGGTCTAATGTGGCGAGTTGCCGAGTTTGATTAAGGGAAAACTTTTCACGCGCCGCGGTAATACGAGCAAAGTTGGCTCGATTTTGTACGCTAATCAATGGAAATATTACTTGGCCGCGGGATCGATGAAAGACTCGTTTCGCCGCCAGCACCCCCTTGATGAGGGTAAACATTGGGCTATTATTGTGCCGTAAGTCGAATAATTACGGGAATTAGACGTTTTCAGCGTTGGCAAATAACCCCGTTATTTTTTTTATTTTTTATTATACTTACGGATTTGTCATGATTCATGCTGATACACGGGGAGACCATAATCATAATAATTAACGATTTTAAAACGTGTATATATTATAACCTCGATTTCTCGTTGACGCGAAACCACGCTAATTTTCCGCTATAGTGCACGCACAAGCTCAGGCATTAAAAAAGATTAAATTAGATCAACATTCGGCGAATAAACGAAGCGCGGATGGAAAAAAGGCGAGCGAAACAAGTCGTATTTTATTTAATTCCGCTTCTGTATTTATGCATACGACGTGTACACGCGTGGCGGGGGTGCTAGCGCGCAGGACAATGCTCGCTTTCTCTCTTTCGTCCTGGCGATAGAAAAAATGTTTTATCGCCCGCCGTAATTTTTATCAAAACGAAAAAAAAGCGCGCGAGCAAGCGGGAAGGCATTAAAAAAGGCGTGTGTGCGCGCGGACGGGTGCAGAGAGGAGGAGGAGAGAGAGAGAGAGAGAACACAAAGTATTTCGCCGGGGTTATTATACACACACGGGGCGCATGTGCGCGCGCTTTTTGATTGCCACGCGCATTATCTAAGATGATACGCGCGTAATTAAGTGCATTCGTATAACGAAAGGGCCATGCTAAATAAAAGCATCAAAGCAGCAGCGTCATACGTTCGTGTGTGTGCGAAGCAGTTCCGCGACACGCACCGGGAATTCGTTGAAGTAATAAAAGCTTAGATAAAGGCACAAAAGCACAAAGCTCGCAGCTCGGCCTCCCTCCCTCCACGTTCGAAATCTCGCGTCGCGCGCCTCCGCCTCGTATAAAGTATTACGCGGCACTACCAGCAGCAGCAGCAGCAGCAGCAGCGGAGATTATCATCCCTGTGTGCGGGGAGAGCACCTTTTTATTTTTATGACGCTGTTTATCCGTCCGTGCCTCGTTATGGGCTTTAATAACCGCGCCCGCGTGCGCGTCTCTTTTAGCTGTCTCTCTTTTTGGGGCGATGCGTTTCAATTTCGAGAGGCGGCGGTTGATCTCGCGTATATAGAGAGGAGAAACTAACGTTTATGGCGGTAGCGGCTGCTGATCGTTTCGCTCTCTTGCGAGGGCTGTGTGTAGGGTAGAGTCTTTAGTTCGGCTGGTGGCGAAACTGCGTGCAAATTGTTTGCCGGATGCTCGACACGGTTTGCTGCTGCTATATTTCTGTGTGGAAGAATAGCTTCGTGTTTTAGAGTAAGGAGTCAAATGATAAGGTATTTAAATGTACCTTTCAATTTATTAACCTGATAATCTCGTCTATTGCTTTAAATTTTATCGACTATCTCAAATATTTTACGACTCGTTCTAACATAATAGATTTATGGTAATTTCTTATATAAAATGTTAATAATATTCCATTTGATTTTCTTAAATCGTTTTAGATGTAATATTCAGACCGGAGAACATATAGAATTTAGACAAGTCGTGACTAGTGAAATAACTAGAACTTCTGTATGAGAATTTTATTATTTAAATCAATTATGATACGATAATTATAACATTTAATCTCTTTTAAATGATTAGTTAATTTCTTCATTCTTTTATAATTCTTTTATAATAGAATATATTACACAAGTATTAACTAATATTAATCTTAATGACATGTCTTAATGATATCTTAACGAACATAATTAACATATATTTATTTGACTTTTTATCAACATTTTCTGTATAAGTTTAATAAATAACGCTTAATTTACAATAAATATTGTATTATAATAAATTTGTTGTAAACCTACTTTTACTCCTCATATCCATTAAGTATTGTCTTCATTTGCGTTTTCTTTTTACATCAAAGACTTCTATTATTAGAAGTGCAATTTAGCCGAAGAATTTCGAGTAGTATTCCGTTTTATTATATAGATCAATCGATCAAGGAATTCTCAATTAACCCTCTATCGAGAAAATTTAATCCCCGTCAAACGAGCCCGGCGACTTTTTCACGCGAGCAACTCTCGTTAAACTTCAGCCATTAATCAAGTTCATTTTAGCGCTCCAAGTCAGTATGTGGAACAATGAATGGCACACAGATATAGCTTGCTGCATGTATACTGGCAACTCGGCCTCCTCGCGGCAGTAACAGCAGTTCCTATTCCTATTTTCATTAAATCAACACGAAAAGTCAGAGGCGCGGTTCAAAATCCATCGTCCGCGGCGGCAGTGGCGTTGCATGTTTCATTTCCATCTCCATCTCTCTCCCTCTCCCGCGCGCGCGAAATGAGTCACACGCACACAGACATACGTGCACGACGTCACGGTCTTTCATTCGCACACAGGTTTTGTACTACATCGTCGCGCGCGTTACAGGGTTAAGTTAGATCGATGCCCGAACCGACATAATTTCGATGCTCTCGTGTGTGTGAGCGCGCTCAGAGTATATGTATACGTAGGGTGGACTGTAGCGAGCACGAGAAAGGGGCTGCCGAGTGCAAATGAAACGGTCGTAAGCATATGAGAGTGAGAGAGAGAAAGCAGCGAACCCTTTTCCGTGTATTCTCGCGCGCACCCCTTCGCACGCTGGCGAGGGCGAGAACAGAGAAGGACAGAGAGAGAGAGAGAGCGAGCGAGAGAGAGAGGAGCTTGCGCGGAACATTAATATCGCGAAATGAAGCTCATTTACATATAAATAAGGTAGAGTGAGAAAAGGAGGGAGCGAGAGAAGAGCGGACTGTGGGGTCGGAAATGTAGGAGTGGCCGACGACTACGCGAGAGCGAGCGAGCGAGGACGATAGAATAGCTTTTTTCGACTATTTATTGAGATCTGGTTATGCCAGTGCGGGAGGGGGAACTCGAACGCGCGCCTATAATGGCGTGTAATTTTTTATCAAGGGGTTTGAGGAGTGGAAATAATGCTCCGAAGCGCCCGTGCTTAGCTTTTCAGTGGTAATATCTGCAAACTAATGGCCGAACGGTAATAGATGATCGATTAATGCATAAATAAAAGTGCGGCAATTTCGAGCGAGCGTTAGTGTATATACGTGCTCGTGATAATGGAAGCTTTTTATATATTATTAACGATTGTGCGTGTAGCACATTTTGTTATCAGAATTCATTTAACCGAGCGTGCGCGCATGTTATACGTGCAAAAATAAATTAGGACTAATAATGTTAATTGATAAGGGTGAAAAGTGAACGATTGCCGCCCTAGCACTCGATGCCCGCACACAAGCACCTTTTGACACGGATTTCTCTCAACAATGCAAATTAAATAAAAAAAAAAGAGAAGAGAAGAGTAATCCGGGCCTAAGAAGTGGAGCAGCTCAAGTGGGGGCGGTAAATTGAGAAAAGCTAAGTAGGGAATTTCGCGGGAGCGAGAGAGTCGGCGAGATGAAGGCGGGCGACCCCAGTTCGTTGGAGCCCAGCACTGAGAGAGAGAGAAAAGCCCCACCTCCCGACTAATTACACTTACAGACAAAGCGGGAGCCGAGGGTCGGTCAGCTCCCTCCCTATCTTTCTTTCCAACTGCCTCGCTGCTCGCAGTCTCCGCCGAGTCGTCGAGCCCGATAACGGCCGGTTCGCGCAATGACCACGTGATAATTGCGAGCCGAGGCTACCTACAGCATCATATATATATATATACCTACAGACACATACACGTAGCCACACAAACGCGTGCGAATATCCGCGTTACCGGGATTCCGGCCTGGAAATTCATCGTTTCCCTACGTCGCGAGCGACGACGAGAGAGAAGGAGAGAGAGAGCATTATAC
>UCWB01001254.1:0-17519 GCA_900474355.1 Torymus geranii | reverse complement strand
GATCAATAAAGTTGTTGAACTCGAATGTCGAAAACATAAAGAAGAAAACATTTAGTTTGCCAACAATGAACGAATTCGTTTTTATTTCACTCAAAAGTATAATATTTTATGCTAATGTAATAAATGTCCTTTTTCAATATTTTCTTCAACAGTCTATTAAACACCAGCAAAATCTTAGTTCCCGACGTTTACAGCCTTTCCTCGTAGGCGAAAAGATTTATGATCTCGTTTTGCAATTACCACTTTAGCTATTTGTCGAAGAATGAATAGGATGCACGAAAAAAGTATATTCGAGTTGAAAAATATAACGAAAGAATCGTAATTATTTTCGTTCTTGACGAATTATAGAATTGAAATTTAATCCATTCCCGGGCGCGATATTAATTTAATTGCAATTTATATCTTTTTATAACCTGGTTTGTGTAGGTATATATTGGGAAAAGCACTCGCTAATTAAAGGTTTATCGTGACGTCACAAGAACGCGCGCGCGCGCGCGCGTGATGTGACGTGGCGCTAGGTGACGTCAGTATATTATGTTTTATATAAACCGACACATCTCCTTTAATTTCTACGTTAATTAAAAGGGGAAAAACTCGTGTAATTGAATTAAGATGAGGCGCTCGAATTCGGGTCATACGTCGAACGTAGATTAAAAGAGTTTTCATAAATTTATGAAATTAATGATTAATTATAAAATCTTTAGACATTTATAAGATAGCCGAGACGGATGGAATAATTAAATAAAATCCTCTTCGATGGTTGTTTATATTGAATATGGTAAATAATTTGAAGACGTTGATGAGTATACTTTAATTCAATTGAGAAGAAATTTGATTAACATTCATTTTGCCGAAATGTGCATGCAATTTAAAAATAACGTTCTTCATACTAATTATACGAATAGAACTTATGTATATCAACGAAATCATGCTAAATCATCAAAACTCTTAAAAAAACATATCAACCGCCATCAGTTTCCATGAAAAACGTGCTGCAGCTCTGTAAAAATCCGCGATTTGCGTCAAAAGCGCCGAGCTACTAATCATTTTTCCCGGGCAGCGCGCTGCACTTCCTATATATATACACGGCCATTATACACGCTCGCGTTCGCGCTCGTAAAAGTAATTAGCGCATCGCGATTAATCGCGAATAAAAATCCCTCTCTCTCTTTAGCTCCCCTTTGTTCCGTGATCGCGTTGCTCGTGCTAACAAACCCGGGCAAAGATAGAAAGAGAAGGAAAAATAGCGCACGACGCGATTGCGACGTATATATATACGCAAAGCGGCGGCGACGGCGGCAATTTTCTCTCTTACTCTCGTTCTCTCGGTCGACTCGTACTTGAACGGCGCGTAATTTATGGCGTTTTCATCTCTATGATGTCTCTCCCTCTGTTTATAGGGCAATAAACATCCTGAAATGAGCGTAAAAGAAATTGCTGCAAAACAAGGTTGCTCCGCGCGTCCACTATACTATCGCACTCTCCTTTCCCTGCCTTTTTAATCTCTTTCCGCTCCCTCATGAATCGTCTCACGCGCTCCTCTCTATCTCCCTCCAATTGATTTCTCTCTGTCGCTTCTCTCGTTCGCCTCTTCGACCCACGATATAGAGATAGTAGCGGGCATATCTAAGTGCACGCGCGCTTACGCTGCACGCACACAGAGAGAGGCGCGACGCGTGCAGTATAGCTCGCTCTTCTTCTTCTTTATCTCTCCCGCGCGAATCTCCCCCCGTGACGACGATGCTTCAGGGATTTCTTCTTTGGGAACGATTACGACTCGCTGTATATATATGTATGTGTGCAGTGCGCTGTCTCCTCCTCCCACCCACCTTTTCCGTCCTCTCTTACCCGCGCTCGCGCGTTCTTTCGTTCTCGTTTGGCCGCCGACGCTCTCGGTGTTTTCTCTCGCGGCAGCAGAACCTGTATAACTATATATACACGCACGCGCAAGCTCGCGAGTTCGCTCGCTTTTCCCGAGGGTGAATATATCGATCCTCAATCTAGCTCTCTCCCTTACTCCCTCGGCGAGCTCCCACCCTCTCTTTCTCCCTTCGCTTGTGAGCGTTCGCGGACCCTTGGACATTACGAAAATTCGCGGGAGAAAATTCTCCCCGGGCTTCCGCGAGTTTGCTCGGGCTTTTCGAGCTCGCGGCTCCTGGGCACCAGTATATAGTGAATTCCCGTCGATTTCAACCCTACGGGCGAAAAGTACACACACACACACAGACTAGCTGCTGCAGTTGGAAAAAGACGTTTATACGGTAGGAGAGGATTTTCGCTCGAAATTGAGATAATGTTCAAAGATGAGGAATTTCACGCTCGACCTACATATCTCGCTTTTACGCTCGTTCGCTCTCGCGTGTGTGTGTATGCGTGCGTATATATTATACGCGCGTGTGTATATATAAAACGCGCGTGCGCACAGCTCTGACGCGTACGCCGGGGGGGCCGGTTGCGGCGTTTACCCCAGTCACCCCCTTTTTACGCGCAACGCACACCGGCAGGAATATATGAAAAAAAAAGATGGAAAAATCGAGCGAGCGTGCGAGAGTAAATGAAAATAAAGCGCGCGCGAGAGGCGAAACACGCGCGAATTTTGCGCGAGAGGATACGCGAACGTATGTGCGTATATATACGCGTTAATTATAAGCGAGCACGCGAGTGCGCCAACGTTGCTGCTGCTGCTACCTCGATTGGAGCACGGGCCCGGGTTCTGTGTTTTTATGTCAAATAACTTTGTCAGATATTTATTTACTCTTGATTGAACGCTCTTGCGAGTTTGCGCGGGAGCCGGGTACCGGTATACCGGGCATTTTTTTAATAAATTGTTAATTTCGTGTTTTTCCTTTATCGAGGTGGGCGCGTACGCGTATGCGAGTTATATCATGGAACTCGGCGAAATGAGAGGGAAAAAGCGCGTATGTTTTTAGACTCGCGGCGTAATTATTATTCCACGTTAGTTATTGAAAGGTGCGCGTTTTGTTGTAATATACGAGATAAGTTTTGATAGGATGCTGTATGAATTGTTGTATGTATGTATTAATCAAATTAATTTGATTAATTTGATGGTTTTCTATAACGTTATGTTTTTAAATGCTTTCTCGACATTGATGCTTATTTAACAAACCTCAGCGTAGTGTTGTGTATTTTTTCGGTTTTTAAATGCTGTGTGGCAAACAAGTATAAGTGAAAAGATAAATCAGCTGTGAAACTAAATATAAACACTTCTTTTCGCATACATCCCGTATAGGTATGTATATAACTGTAAAAAAGCTCTTTATGTTTGAGAAAAAAAATTGCTTGATAAATACTAACATGCGGTAAGAGGACAACAAACCGACCTATTATAACACTATTTACCTATGCGCACGTAAAGTATTACACCATTTCGATATTACGTAATCGCGGTTCAAAAATAAATTCACCCATGTTGCATAAAACTGCACCGGAGCTCGCGCTGTTTCCATCCGAAATGCAATGACTCCCTATACATATATTATACAATCATGTAAATTATCGATTTATTTTCAATCAGACTCGCGAGAATATACATAGCGAATTCCCGGCCGGAGACCTCGATCGAGCGAGCGAGAGAGAGAAACTTATCTCCTCAACGCGTCCGCCAACTCTCCTCTACCACATCGCGCGCACAGCGGACGTTAGCATTCGCCACGTACGCCTCTCGCGCGTTCGTTTTCTCATCGATAAACGACGACCCCGCGACGACAACGACGAAGGCGACAAAGGGGAACGCGAGCAGCAAGCGCGCGAAATAAAAGTCCGTCGACTCGCAGCGAAATCCAAGTCATTTTTAGCCCGTGTGCCGTTGCTGCTGCTGCTACTCGCCGACGACGACGCGCCTCGGCTCGCTGAATATTTCAGCCCGCGCGCGCGCGCGCGACTACGTTATTTTGCGGTCGAGGCGCGCGCGCGCGCGTGTGTATGTATGTGTGTGTGTCTATCGATCAGACCGCCGCGCCGCTCGCTCTTTTTTTATCTGGCCGAGCTCGCGCCGCTACGTCGCGTCGTCTAAAAACTCGCGGCACACAAAGGCCCGCGAGTGCTTGCCTCGGCTCGCCGTGTATATAGTGCTGTGCTATACTGCGCGAAGAGCAGGAGGAGGAGGGAAAAAAAAGAGAGGAGGAAGAAAAGCCTCGTGCGCGATCGCCACAAGGACAAATTATACACGCGCGAGCGAACGCGCTCGTGTATATAGAGAGAGAGAGAGAAGAGTATCGCGAAATTAACCGGTCTTACCTTCGATTCTCTCGCGTATATAGCGAGCGGCTGGGATCCGGTTTTTTCGACCGCGCGATCCCTGCCGCTGCGATGCTCGACTTCTGCACGCGCGCGACCAAGAGAGAGATGAGCGAGCTATACGCTTGAGCGCGCGGTAGTTGCGTGTAATTGCGGGATGGGCAACGCGCCGCCGGCACGCCGAGTTTTGATGCCGTTAGCAAGGGGAAGACAGCGGGCCCGGCTCTTGTTTGTTGCGTAGAGATTCTTTTGGGTTTTCGAATTAATGCCGTGTATAGTCGTGGGATAGTTCGATGAGCGTCGCGCACGATCGAGGCTCGGTTAGAACTTGCGTTTGCTATGATAAAAAGCTCGTTTACTATGATACTTGAGTTTTCACGACCTGTTTTCGTCACGTATTTTCGATATTTTTATAACAAGGTAATCCATAAAACTAAAAAGTCGGTTTTTTGTAGTTAAGTTTGCTGTACACTGTCTTGTACCGATGTATGTTGTTAAGTTACTTTACGTTGTTTTGTAATACACCAGTGTAATGTGTATACATGTCGTTCGCATGAGTTAAACACTTGTTGGTTGTTTTCAAACATTAATTACTCGAAAAGAAATGTCTTTTTATACGCCTATTTTTTTCAAAATTTTTCATCGTGGTTATTAATAATTATTTATCTCCACAAATTGAATACACAGAAAAACTCAAATATAAATCAATTATATACATTCCACCGGTCAATCCGCACGAAACGTATACTAATAATGTAAGGAGTAAATTAATCAATTGACGTTTTATATATACGCGCAAGGAAAAAGGCTTGTAATTAAACATAATGACTATAGTTAGCGCCGCTAAATTTTAGGCTTCGAGGCAGGATTAATTATTCTCCTGCATTCAAAGTCCTTAACACCCATAAATTATCGCGCCACCTCCGAGAGAGACAGAACACATCGCAAACATTTCTCCTCTCGCGTTTCATCGCACGCGCACCTTGCTCCGCTCCAATGATCACATAAGCATCCCACCTCGAACCAAAAAAAAATTTCCTCATCCCTTTCATTGTTTTTCTCCTTTTTTCTATCATCAACTCTATGCTGTCCCAATTTTCCTCGTCGCTCGTCGCGTAAATATACTCTCAAGCGCTATACAGCACCTCGTGTCCCCTGCGCGCCATAACACAATGTATTCGCTCGCCTCGGCCATTTATCCTCGGCGTCACTTTGTCGAGAAGCCTCGTGCGATATACTCGCGGTTCTCTCTTTCTCGCATACCTATATATGTTGTGTGTATATACATACATACAGCACACCTCGAGCTTACACTTACACGCGTATCCTCGACTCAGCTGTACGTGTGCACGTAACGCGCGCGTGCACGTGCTCGCGATTTATGCGCGCGAGCGAGCGAGTCGCGCTCGCGATTTATATGCGCGCGAGCCTTTAAAATCGCCCGCGAGCGAGCGTTCGATTCGGTATATGACGCAGCTCCGCGTCTGCTTTTTTCGCTCTCGCGCTGTTTTTTTTTTCATCAACGCAGAACGCGCGCGCTCTCGCCCGCCTCTTTCCTTGTTTTTCCACTTGGCGAGGCGGCCGCGCGTGCTGCGGAAAGAGATAGAGAGAGAGAGAGTGAGGAGAGAGACAGCGAAGTCGCGTCCTTATCTTTCCGGACGATACGCGCGTTCGCGAACGGCGCGACGAAAACTTCCAAGGTTCGTGCGCGCCGAGCGAGAGAGCGTATAATATATATACATGCGCGCGCGTGAGTCGCGGTGTTTCTCTCTTGCGCGAATATAAGAGTGAGAGAAAAAGAAGATGTTGTCGACGTGCGCGCGGGCCAGGGAGAGAAGCAATATCACGCGAGAGCTAAGAGACGCGGGGAGTAGAGAGTCGTGAGCGCAGAGTTTCGGCGACAATCATTTTGTTCACGATGGGAAATTCCGGAGCGATGAATGCGCTAACGGGGCACGCTCGATGCGACATGTAGTTTGACTGATTGAAGTAACTCGACTATAGGTAAAAATGAAATTATTTCGAACGCTCGTAGAGAGAAACTTTTTTCGATGTTTTTTTTAAATGAGAGAAAGGTCGAATCATATGGGATATTTGTGAACTCTGGTGAAAAGTAAACGAGAGTAGAAAAACGAAGAGAATTATTTGTTTGAAAAAAAAAAGTAAATATTTTTTTTAAAGGCTTGTAAATACACAAAATGAAACATTAAAGCGTTTACTGAAAAAGAGGGGCTCAAATGTACTTGTTTACTGTTCAAATTGAGTAGCGATTCATTGGATTAAATTGCATTTCACTGATTTTGTGAATAACCATTACGGCGATTCTCAAGAGACTGCCTCGTTGCGCGTGGTTACACTTTGAATAGCCTTTCAATTAATTTTAGTAAGTATTTGCAGTATCGGCAATATCGCCTTTAACGGCTAAAATCAATCTTTTACTCTTAATCGTTCTTTTTAACCTTTAGACTATCGGAAAATATAAATATAGACGCTCTGGAGCAGCCCTTCAAACATTCATAAACTTCCAGAGGAAGTACATGAAAGTATATATATAGGTACTCCTACACACTGTATATATGTATTTATACTTACATACTTTTGTATATATAATACTTCCCCTGAATGTCGTGTGCTCAGTATTTAGCAATTGACTAATGACTTGCTATCCAAATTCATAGTTATATAAGAATGGACTGCACTCAAAACCTAACTTTTTCCATCGTTTTCCACAACCCCAAAACCCTATAAAAACAGACTTTTATTTGAAATAAAGAATTTTTTATTTTTTCTTACACCTTATAGCTGCCGGAATGTCTAAATATAGCTTCTACATGTGATTGGAACTTCACATATGTTACATATTATACGATACAAACATTTTAAGACTTTCTATGAGGTATAAAGCTCTTAAAATCCCGACAATCTAGAGGTTAATCAATTAAATCGTATACATTTCAACCTATGCAAATCATGTTTACTTTTTTTTTCAAACATAGCAGAGGTCCTGGAAAGATATAGGAGTTGCCATTGATTTGAATACGATTAAAGAGATGTCTCAAGATATTTTCGAACGTAAATTCCACCTATAAAATAATCTTAGAAAAAACATCGAGCTTGACGTTCACACGATATAGACGAATTTGAATTTTACGAGCAGACCTAACAACTTTTGGGAAACATTACTGAATATAAACATATATCTGGTACTTGAATATCATAACAACTGTTGCACTTTCAGTGATGTCTATATAGTAGTTTTGAGTCATCATGTACACATATGACAAACAAGAAAGTACAAAACCATTGTTTACGATAATGTAATGATAGAACCGCCGATATAATAAACCAGTTTGACTTAATAGACCTTTGCTTTTATAAGAAACAAATAGAAAAAACAATCCATCTGTCATCTACAATGAGATAGTACGAATGAACTGGTTAGTGGACCATCGGCGCTTTGAGCGACACTCGCTCGCTCACAGACACGCTTTTGTTTCCTACCCAGCTCCGGTAAAGCAATTTTACGAACGTCTTTTTTACGGCGCGCGTGCACGAGCTCGTCACGCGCACTACACTAGCCGCTCGTCTCTATACACCACTATATAGACAACCACCGACACATACACATGTATGCGCGCACCATCGCACGGCCGGCTGAACTGGGTCAGCACGGTTTTGGAGCTCGCAACAAGTTTTTGCTTTTCCGCGCTCTCGCTCGAATAGGTATGATGCACTTTTAGTCTTTAAAGCCCGGCGCGTAGGTATTCGTCGCGAACGAACGTTGGCGCTTGGAAATCTCATTCGGCGAGTTCAATGTCACGTATATGACAAACTTTTGTGCGCGCACAGCCGGCGAGGAAGAGAGAAGAATAAGAAGAGAGAGAGAGAAAGCGAGGAACCCCGAGGTTAATGTCCTGATTTATTGAAGCTACGAGCAGCGAGCTGGCGCATTCGCGCGGAAAACTCGCACCGATCGATGTGGTACGCGCGCGCGTTGTGAATCGGATCGAAAGAGAGAACGAGCTACGTGAGCGAGCGGAGCAGATGTTTTTTTTTTACTCGAGTGGACGCACGGTTTATTATTATATAGCTTGCGGACACACGACGCCTAATTTGGGGGAATAGTGTAGACGCTTTGTATTCTACACGCGAGTGTTGCTAATGAGACGCGATTGGGCCGTTCCTTTTAGCTCTGGCGTTCTAATTCTGCGTCAATGAGGTGGTTGAGAAAAATGCCTCGAAACGGTATATAGCATTAATTATGAAGTAAAAAATTATGTGTATGAATAATTTTAAGGAAAGTTGTTAGTTTAAACGAAAAGCGATATTTCAATTTTGTTCAAGCGCATATTTATGAATGATATCTATTGCACTAGTTTGGGATCTCATTTCATAAATGAGTTAACTCGTTAATGCAATTCAACACTAATATATAACAGGGATCGTTAGGAAGTTAAGAAGTTAATGTCAAATGTGTTTAAATCGACTTGTACTCGAATACAAATGTAATCGTCAACAACAGGTGATATCAATGTCCGACAAGCATAATAACTCAGGCGACAAAAACAAAACCAAAAGAGACATATATACAGTGCGCGGTGAAGAAATTCAAATTCACCCGTCGACCGTACTCTTTCTCTCACGCGCACGTGCCGCCGCATTGTACTTTTAAGTCACGGCAACGAATATAATCGTCGGCTCAAGTGGGCCAAGATCAAGCAGCACTCGCGAGAGCTAGCTTATGAACGTATGGCTATAGAAAAGGTGTACCGGATAAAATCGAATAACCGCGCGTCGATCCACTCTCAACGGCTTCTCTGGTATACGAGTATATAACAACTCTTACGTAGGTATAAATACACTACAGCGCCCTGGATATTAACAAATTATGTACTTTAGGTAATAAATGAATTTAAAAAGCGATTTAAATACGTGCGTGTAGTAGGTACTTTTTCTAATCCGACACCATGTACTGTTCAACCGATGTATGTTTGCAAATTTTCAATGCTCACACCGTGCTTCCCGCGTTCATCTGCGTGGCATCGCACCCCCTCGTTGTTGGGGTCAGCGCAGCACTTCTTCGTACGCGGACAGCGTGAAATTACTCGTTTACGCGCGTGAACTTCGGCTGATCATTAATCGATCGCAGTGAGCAGGACGGTTGATTGACACGTGTGTGTATATACGGCAGAGCGCAAGTGTTTCTTAATCCTCGCGGGGATGCCTGGGAATCATTAGCAACGACACCAGCTGTATAATGTCTAATTGACTTTTCACTCCTGCTCTTTATACCCGATGCTCACGAGTGGGGGGAACGTCGAAGATGTTCAATCATTCGGATGTGTAATTAATTTTACGTTTGTTGGACGATTCTTTAAGCTATCTATATTATATTAAGTTATGTATATGCGTGTCGACGTAACCATGATTCATTGAATATACACATAAGAGTGGTGAAAGTATATTGTGTACTCATATACGTTTGGTTAGCAGTGGAGAGAATCATTGTAATGATAGGGTTACGTCGGGTCAAATGGAGTACGCCTGGGCCGGGAAACATCAAAGGACACGGTGTTACGTTACCAGAAAGTATAAGGCTTGCCGCGTCCACTCTATATTAGCCATATGCGGCTCTAATGAAAGCGAGTATGTGTGTATCGTGTTTTAATATCAAAGAGCCGCTGGTTTTCAAGATACAAGGGTGCAAAGTCGCACTCCGCAGCACTTTTATGCGAGCAATCACGCGCGCTTTTAAGCGAGACAAAACGCATTTACCGAGATAACTTCGCGATTTCTTATCTATTCCCGATATACTTTCAACACGATTTCTCTCAACTTTATATATACATTGTTTACATCAATTACGAGCCCGCGTCTATTGTACTCTATTTTCGTTATTAAATATAACATAGTTACATACACGCAGCGGAAAAAATTTATTTTCCAACAAACGCCATCGGACCACATTGTCGCTGTACCACTAAAAAGGCAAACTGCCAATCTCTCTCGCTTCTCGCGCGGCATTCATTTTTCTAATTTGAAATAACAAACGCCTCGTGCTTCCCGCGCTCGCGCGAAAATCACGTCAAAATATTATTATTGCGCAACGGTAAGCGCGCGCCCGCGAAATGAAAACACAGCAGCAGCAGCAGCTCGTCGTGGAAAAATCAGCGCCGCGCGGACTCTCCGCCGACGCGAGCTCGTGCACGAACAAAAAAAAAGGACGAATCCCTCGGCCGCCAGCCGAAAAAAACCTCTCCCCCGCCCGCGAACGCATTTTCCTCGCGTTCTCTCTGCTCGCCCTGCGAAATAAAAAAAATATCGCGCGCCGACGAGGAAAAAAAACACACACACAAACGAAAAAAAGAGGAGATGCAGCCTGCAACGAGCCGGCGTAGAGGAGGGGGGGCTAGATAAAAATTCCGAATGAATCTCGGGAAGAGCGGGCGTTCTCTGAAAACACACACACGGGCACACAGAAAATCGCGCGTTCGCTCTTCCCTCTACACCGTGCACACATATATATATAGAAATCGAGGGCTCCGTATAGGAAAAATCCGCTCTCTCTCGCGAGTGCGAAAGAGAAAAATGCGGTGGCGCGCGAACGAACGAGCGGAGCCTCGGGCACCAACACACACACACATGGGAGAGCGAAGGCCGATAAAAAGCGATATCTCGCGTCCGGATCCGCGCTGGCTCTCTTTCTCTCTCTCTCTCGGCTCGGCGAGCCGATAAAAAGTCCGCAGACGCGGCTCGCGCCGGCCCCGAGAAGCGCGCGCGAGAGCTCGCGGACTTTCGCGTGTGGCGCCCGTACGTTATACTTACACACACAGATATCTACTCTCTGGCACACCGACGTACCGTTATAATACTCTCTCGCGCGCGTTGTCGTCGTCGTCGTCTCCGAAAGGCTTGCGAAATTCGCGTGCGCGCTCGAGAGCTGCGGTTATATCCTTTCCGCGAAAGACCGCCACAGTACGTATATGTGTGTGCGAGGGGAGGGCAGGTGAAAATTAATTGCGCGCTGGGTCTCTCTCTTTCTCCTTGAAAGAGAGACGAAAGACAGTGTATATACATATATATAACGTACAGCGAACATGTATATAGTGTGTGTATGTGTTATAAACGTAGGCTTCTCGCGGATGTATCAGTATATGTATACGCGGGGGGGATACAAGCGAGCTCGCGGCGCGTCGTCGATCGATTTTGCCTTCCTCTCGCTCCCCCATCCCCCTCGCGAACTGTCGCTCTCTCTCTCTCACCCCTGCTGTATATACCGCGCGCAGTGTTCTCGCCGGCTCTCTCACCCTTCTCTCGCTATATACTCGCGAGTCTCGCGGCGACCTTTTTTTTCGCGCGGACTCTGTCCCCGATAGCGCGTGCTTTGTCTCTCGCTCGCTGGTCCTTGCCTCTCTCGCCGCGCGCGGCGTTTTAAAATAGACGCGACCGTCGGTCAGCCGCCCGCTGTTGCTGCTGCTACTATGCTCCAAGTCGCGAGAGCAAGCGGCTAGCTTGGAAATGAGGATATTGCGAAACGTCTGTGGTGTGTACGTGCGTGCGCATTTTAGCTCGTCGTGGGAATTGAGAAAACTCGCGGTACCGATGTTGTCGCTTGTTTTTACGAACAGCGTGTAGTAATAATTACTGACGTTGATTGAGTCGTAATCAATTACGCGTGTATATATGTACGCGATCCGAATCCGTAATAACGTTATTTACACTTTCGTTTGATTTTATCAAAATATTTAGGACCGCTTAATCTCGGCATTTCTCGCTTTGTCAACAGAAAGCCGAGTATTATATGTATCGGAGATTTTAGTTGGCGATAAAGTATTATATACACCGCGATAAGACACATATAACAGTGCGAGTAATTGAAACGTCACGATCTACATTGACTCCAGAGATCGATACAAAAAGGTATACAGGCGCTCAATGAATCGACAAAGTGACACATTACTTCCACATTCTTATTTCCGAGCGCGAGGGAAAGAGATTTATCTTTCGGGATTCTCTACAAACTAGTTTCTCTCCCGTGTGTATACAGAGACAGCGCTGCTGCGGGTATACAAAAACTGCTTGAGAATGCACCGCGTCATCCGCGCTCTTTAAAACGCCTTAAAAAAAAAGAAAAAAACGGAGCATCTATTTATTGCCGTATCATTTCGAAGTCAATTAAGTGATTCGCTCGCTGTGCGAGCGACATCGCTCTTTAAATATATAAACACTTAATAAGAAGCAACAGTTTATTATGTCATTTCGGAGCGCTTTCAAATTATTAACGTACATTATATACATATAAATATATATATATGTAATTGCCGGTCAATTTGTGCTCGTGTAAGCAAAAACTAACGTTTGCCGTCTCGAATTACCGCGCGGGCGCGCGCACAGAGATACAATCACCCCGGGTAAATCGTCGTGCTGCTATACGGCACTCGAATATTCTCTCATCGGGTGTATATAACGGAGTCCGCGAATAGAACTCGATAAACGGCGCCAAACCGCGCAGCAGGCGGGCGGACACAGAGAAAAAAATTCGATACCCCAGTGGCGATATATACAGAGTCGACTAATTAAACCATCGCTGCCACGAGAGTAGAGCTCGGAAAAACAAAAGATCGCGCACGGCCATAGCGAAGAAAAACAACACGCGCTTGCGGCGGGATATATACCGACGACAAAAAGGCCTGCAATCGATAAACCGGCAAATTAATAAATTTCTTCCGCGCCCGCTTGCTCTCTATACTCTATATACGTACGCTACTATAGATATACACGCCACGTTCGTAAATCTTTATCGCCTCGCTCCCTCTCGCCCCCTCGCGCGTCGCGCTAACGCACACATATATATCCGAGCTCTCGCTCGCGCGAACCCTGTGGGCAATTTTCCCCCTCTCGCTCTCTCCTTTGTTTTCTGCGCGGCCCCGATAAGGAAGAGGCTCGCGCTTACGCTCTCACGAAAACGCCTTCGTCGGCTCCTCTCTTCACGCTCGTGTTGGTGCGCCACTATTATACACGTATATATATATATATATACCCACAGAGAGAGAGACAGAGAGGCATGCTCAGCTCACGCGCGCCTCGCGTTTATATATACGAGGGGGGAAGAGCCGAGGCGCGGCGACGGCGGTGCGAGGGGGCAAGTTATTCGGCCTCGCGCGGCTCTCACACGTATACATACTCACGCGAGACGCCTATATATGTGTGCGTGCACACGCGCGAGCGCGCGAAAGAAAAGACCTCGATCTCGCGGAGCTGTCGCGTCGTCGAGCGAGAGAGACGAGGGGGCCGCGAGCTCGCGACCGAGCTATATAGATATATACATATATGTATATAAAAGCGCGACGACGACGTGGAGCGGTGAAATGTAAGAGGCGGTGCTGCGAGAGCTCGCGCGGCGGGCACTACCGTTTTCGAGGCTCGCCCGAAACCGAAAGAGAGAGAGAGAGGAGAGGTAGAAAAATTACGGAGGAAGCGACGCTCCGCTTTTAATTGGTTTGGCCGCGGCAGTTTCGACGCTATATACTCGCTGCTGCGGCTGCTTTCACGAGAAAACCTCGGCTGCAGCACGAGAGCATGTGTATAACGCGGCCGAAGCAATTAGCGCCTATATACGCCCGCGTCGACGCGCGGCTTACGTAAGAATTAGGTAGCCCTTTCGCCTGAGTGTGTATAAGGTAGGTATATATGTATACACACACGGTGAACCCCCGATATCAGTGATATAATAATAATGGAGCTACGCGTGTTCTCGCCAGGTGTATGTAATAACGCTGGATTTTCAGCGTCCTTTCTTTTTTTTCGGAGCAGCGCGTATATATATATATATATATATATAGTGACCCAGTATCGGTAGAAAGAAACCGGGATGATAATTAACGGCGTTGCGGCACTGTCGTCAGCGATTGTTTTAATTAAAGAAAGGAACGCGCGCGCGTTCGCTCGCCGCGTGACTCCGAAATGAAGTCGGAGCGGAAAGTCGCGACTATGGCCGCTGGCTCTCTTCCTCGCCTTATTTTTTCTTTCTCGGCTCCGCGACGACGCTCGTTGTATTGTCTTCGATGCACAATATGTTAATGCCCCGCGCTCGGCGAGAGGTCACTTTCGAAATTCTTAATGAGATAAACGCGCGGCGCCGGAAAAGAGAGAAGTGCCGCACGCAACGTTAAAGAAGTTCAAAAGTAATGAGATAATTCGAGTGCAAGAGAAAAGGAGTATATAGGTAGTAGCGAGGAGTAAACGAATATATAGAAAAGGTAATCGAAAGGAAGAGCTATACGTAGCTGTACGTTATTTATTTCCGATCTTAATCTCGGACGTGTAAATATACACTACAACAAAAAGATAATTATAGCGAAGAGTGTGTTTTCCATTCAGCAACGAGGACGACACAGCGATGAGAGAGAGAGAGAAAAAAAGAAAAGCCACCTTCTGTATATAACTACACTCGTCCGTCGAGACGCGAGAGCGTTCGCTCGCGAGCCATACATCAAATCGCGCGCGCAGCTGTCCGCGAAAAGCCGTTCCTTCGTCGCCTCTCCTCTCGTACGAGAGCGTGCCAAAAAAAATGCTCCCGCGACGCGAGACGAAAAAAACCTCACGCGCAGTCGCTGCCGGTATACAAAAGCGCGCGACGCTCGCGCGCGGAGGCTGAGATAAAAAGAAGCGAGAGCGGGACGACGACGAGGGGACAGGAAGGGGGTCGAGATATAGTCGCGGGTGACGCAATAGCTCGAGCTCGCGCGCGGTAGAGAGATGGGACTCGCTGTCGCGACTTTTTGCGAGCCGCCGCCAGCGTGTGTATGTGTGTGATGCCTCGCTCGGTCGCGCGATTGCGTCGCGAGAATTCGACCCTCGCGAGCTTCCTCTCTTTCTCTGCGTCAATCGCACGCGCGCGCGCGGGTATATATGTGTCTGTCGCTTCTTCGTGCTGTTATCGCGCGTGGGCTTTTCGATCAGGAAATTAACCGCGACGATATAGTCTCTGTGTCTGTAGCGCTCGCTTATTTTCTTTTTTTTTTGTCATGTTTCGCCGCGCGCGAAGAGGCGTGCAGGTTACGTAACGTGCCGATTGACGGGTATAAATATACACCGCGTGCCGAGAGCGCGACGCGCTCGATCGACGGACTCGAAGTCGTCGTCGTTACGAAAAGGTCGTGAAGGAAAACAGAGTAAGTGTATACTATACGGCTCGGTGGTAATTTATGTGCCCCGCGGTATATGTGGAGTTTGGACGACGCGTCGTCGTCCGTGGAGAAGGATGAAATGCTTAATTTACTCTCTTTTGTATATATATACCAGCTTGGTAGTTTACGGCTTGTGGGGCTGGTGTGTGTAATTGTTTGCGCCCGGAGGAGAAGAGATACAGTTGCTTTTATTGGCCGATTAATCGGGCTTGTAAATTAAATAATTGGGTAATTAAATCGAATGTGCACTATTGAGTGGCTGTTCTTTTTTTTTTCTTCTGTCCGCAATGTCCGCGTGCATTCGAGATAAGGCACTTATCGCGCGCGGCGACTGTATTTATTTTCGACCGCGCGAGCGTGTGATTTATTTCAATTTCTCGATCGCTGCCAGTCGCGGCCTACGTCGACAGATTAATTTCAAACCGAATGAAGAGTTAAGTTTTGATATATATATATATATAAACGTGAAATTTTAATTAGATAACTCTGCGTGTGGATTTGATAATGACAGTGTGGTGTCGATCGATGCATGTATAGCACGTTTTTATAAGAAGTTCTCGCCAACTATATATACATGAGATGTTTAACTTTAAATATACATAACTTGATATATAAATGTAAATTTAGTTTTGATTTATAACCAGTAAAAATTGTTTTAAAAAGTTTTCCATTGTATTATTAAATTTCAATGTACACTGTTTTTATGTTATTCGTGGTCTCTCTCGAATTGCTTTAATATAATTAAATGAATTATAATATATAAAGTAAATATTATGTTATGTGAGTGAATATACAAATTTCAATAACCGTCAACTCAACAGATTACCGCGAGTGCCAAATATTTTGACGCCAACTTCAAAACCCACTTCTATCG
Organism: Torymus geranii; assembly: GCA_900474355.1. Classification (NCBI taxonomy): domain Eukaryota; kingdom Metazoa; phylum Arthropoda; class Insecta; order Hymenoptera; family Torymidae; genus Torymus; species Torymus geranii. Next base: position 1,199 of record UCWB01001254.1, on the reverse strand, counting down.
TCCCCTAAACATCAAAAGCCACTGTTATATACGGACAATTGGCTTTTTCGTCCGACCACCTACTGGCGCCGACAGCAGCAGCAGCCGCTAGCAGTGCAATACACATATACACACACACACGAACGCGTGCGGAAATCGAAATAAAGTTAGCGAATGGCCCGTAGCGCGTTTAAACAACTCTTTAATAGCCCGAGCGCAGGCCCGTACACACATGCACACATACACGCACACAGATATATACGCATAGATGCTCTTTAAATAAAGTACTCGCTCTCGGAGCTCTTACCGCGAGACACTCGTAAAATCCGCAAAGCAAACACTCTCTCTCTCTCCCTCTCGGTATATCATCGTCCACACGGGGCTTCCCCGAGGACGACGTAACAGGTGATTTTATACCGGGTAATTACGTGCTCTTTCTCTCTTCTTTCTCCGCTTCTTCCGATCAATCTCCATTGATCGGCTCAGCTTCGCCAAACAAACGAGACACCGTCGAATTCCTGCGCGCGACAGAAAAAACAGTGATGCCGCAGTGGCAAAGCCATCGTAAAAAAAGAGAGAAATATATATAGAGCTTGAGCTCAACGGAAGAGAGCGGCAAATAATCCCATTCATCTTCACCGTGGAGACGCACAATGCTTCGTTTTCCGGAAATTTGAATTTTAATAGACCGATCGTGCGGGATTAAGGACGACCGACCGGAATTACCCAGGCACAGCGAGAGAAAGAGACAGTGGGATGCTGATACGCGGAGAGGAGCAATGAAAACGAGCGCCGCCGCGCGAGAGAGGAGGAGGGGAAAGCGATCCATTGAAACCGAAACCCGCTATTAGCAAGAATAACAAGCAAAGCTTCCCCTAACCACATCCATAAACACGAGCGCGGCCGCGGAAACTCGATGAAACGGAGAGAGATAGAGTGAGGCGGAGAGAGAGAGAGGGAAAGAGAACGTGAATTCAATAAACCCGACAATCTCTAAAACGCGCGTTCCCTCCCTCTCTGCGCGATGCCTCTTATTATCAATTACCGGAACTCGCCGAATTCGCGCGTAACAATTCGATGCCCCGTCGGGCCGGGCGTATAGCCCTCGCCTTTATATATACATATACACGCACGTATATGTATTATATAAGGTAACTTGGGGTAATTCGGCCACCTTAAGCGGAATATTTTCTTTCTCCTTCTGTAAATGCGTTGGGACA
>UCWB01001253.1:0-17550 GCA_900474355.1 Torymus geranii | reverse complement strand
CTCTTTTGTTCGTTTTCTTGTCATAAATACTTACAAAGTGACAATAAATAGAAAAGACATCATTTTTTGAACGAAATAGAGCATATTTTAATCGGCTTTCAAAGCCGCGTTAAAATACATTCCCGGGGTGTGTCGTGTGTGCACTCGGTTTGTTAGTAAAGTGGCATGAAAATCATAATTTATTTGACGCGTCTGTTAGCTCATTATGACTTTGTCGTTACCAGCAATTAGTCATGTTTCTCATTAAAAAAAAGCAAACTGCACACGTATGAGAATTATCGAAGATCTCAACTATAATTTAAAAAAACTTTATGCATTGGTATGTGTTAAGCATCATTTTAAAAAATTGACTCACAAATGCAAGAACAATTTTATTTTTAAATGATAGCTTTAAATGTTAATAGAGACGTAGTCTGGAGTGGAATGCAGTAGTGAGGTACACTTGTAAACTGTTTTTAAACTAGATTTATAAATCGCCAATAAATTCAGGTCAGCTTAATAGCATTTAACAACATAATTCTTTAGCCTAGTAGATTCCACCGATTATAACTTGTCACGTGTACAACCTCAATCAAGATAGGCTGACAATTTTAATAAACGTTATTTTTTTTTATGAAAACTGCTCATATTTAACTACAAAGTTTCTTAAGATTTAGCATTCGATTAACATGTGTCTCTATATATCAAAAAAAGTTTTGACTATACTCTTATAGTAAGCAATGTTCTTCAAAATGTACAACTTCAATTACTTAATCATTAAAAAATTTGCTTCAGCTGTACACACATTGAATATATTTTTTGGAATCTTGAATTCTTTACTAACACGATGATAAAAAATTCATTCATTCCACTGTCTGGCAACGTATCCACTAAACAACTCACTACTTCCAAACTAAAGCCTGAAACCACCACTATACCACACTCAAAATAGCTTCTTATCGACTCGACCCACCTCACGAAATCACACGAAACTTATATACCACTCACGCGCAAATACGAGAAAACAAAAAAAAATCCACAGACGCGTCTAGCTGCGAGACATCCGGCGCTACAACTATCCGTACGACGCGTTGTATTTATGCTGCTGCACCACAGAGAAACCGTTTAGCTCTCACCGGAGACAGCCGAGGATCCCCGAGCACTGCCGAGGCATTCAAAACGCCCCGCGTGGGCTTGGCATAGTATTTTTAGACCTGCGGGCTGTGTGTGGTTCCATTGCGCGAACACAATGGGCGGCTGCTTTGTCCAATTCGCACGCGCGAGTGTATATAGGATGATGTTTTTATTAATGTGTAATGTCGTTTGGCGGTGTGGGGGGTTTGATGTTGTTACGTTCTATTTGGGTTTATTGCATTGATGGAGACGCGACGATCGGAGATGATGCTTGATCGGCATCGATGAACGATTTTTATGGATGCAGAGTGCAAGCGTATTATATTTATTCGTACGGGGTTTGCAGATGTTGAGCATTTTATTAGAAAATTTTATTATTGATCGTTTTTGTAAAGAATAGGTGTGAATTCTTTTTGAGAAGTTAAGTTAAGTTTGATATTTTTGTTTTGATTTAAGATTAGATAATGTATGAAGATAATTTGTAGATGATAGTGAGGTAAAGTAAATAAGTATTTTGCAGTCAAATAATTCGTAAAATCTATTAGGATTCAGTTTAAAGTTCGCAAGGAAATTTGTATCGAAATCAGTGTATCAAATAACTTTTGCCGTGGTAAATTAAAAAAAAAATGTCTAGTTCTAAAGTTTCAAAATTTATGTTTTTCTAATAAATTGCTTTTTTCTATTATTAAAAATCAATAATTGATCATATTTTTTAATATTAAAAATTTTATTTTGTTATAAAATTAAACCGAGGTTGAAATAACTTCTTTGTACAGTAAGTATTCTTCTGTCCAACACTCAAAAGCGTTCATAAATGAATAAGCATTTATACTCCAAAAATGTGAAAATAATTCAGAGTGAAGTTTCTGGTATTAATGAATTCGCGTTGTCAATTTTTGTAAATAATATTGTATGTCATCTATCTGTACAAACAAGTATCTATCGTCTACTTTGATTTTTTTAGATAGATAAGGACTAAATTAAATGAAGCTGTTGGGTAGGCAACCCGTTGTGCACCGGTGAAGAAGGTGTTGCTTTTGGTATTTATTTTTTTAATTTATCACAGATCATCAAGTATGCGTGACTATATGAAATCAAGCCGTTTTGTAGGCAACCAGCTGTGCACCAATGCAAAAAGCGCTGCATCTCATATTTATTTATTTTTTGTCTACTTGTTACCACTGGCCAAATGCATCACATAAAGTCTGAAATATAGAAGATGATTACGATTTTGACAATGATTTGCTGGATTCTACTTTAAAAAATCATAATTAAATGTGTCAGGATAAAATACTACAGTATCATTGCTATAACTAATTTCTTAAAAAGAATATTTAAAACCGATTCTTTTGTAACAATTTGTTCTTATTATGTAACAACAAGCATTTTTATCTCCATTTTATGCATGCATATGCACCAAACAAAAAGAAACTGATATAGCTTATGAAAATGAGTAAAATATTTTCAATTATTTTTTCGACATATTTTTGATCATTTTCTTGCGTTAACTTTAAGTACTCATAATTTCTTGAGCAATAAATTATATGTGTTAATATTGATCAATATATCTTTTCCGTCTATTTTCGGATTATAAATATTTTCAGAGTTATCGACCACCAATAGCAGAAACATCATTTTATTACAAAATAATTACACATATTTAAAATTAGATACCTTGTACATTAAGAAAAAGGACTGATTAGAACGTATTGCCAATGCTAAGTGCGCTTTATTTTTAGGTATCTGAAATCACTTCACGAGTTCTCATAAGAGTCAGTTTTCAGAAGGTCAAGTGGCCTCTGGTTAGTATAAATGTGTAATATTAATCAGCACAATAAATTACAAGTGCGTATTGTTTACGTTCCACTTTTTATCCATCAATATTGTTATATTTTTATAAAACAAAGTAAATACAATATATGCAGGGTGAGAAGATAAAAAAGCAATTCAATGTTTTTACGACTGCTGCACTAGTGTGCATATAGACTGAAGACGTGATTACCCCAAATATTTATTCTTTACATTTGCAAATATCCGCTGAGCTTTGAAAGCTCGTAAAAGAAGTTTTATCGGACACGCTCTCGTTATATCTTCTCATCTCGAGAGCGAAACGACTTCGTTCGCTTTGTAAAAGTGCTAAGTTGGTGCGGATATGCATTGCAAAAGTTGTATTGTACGTTGATTGGTCATGTTTAGAGTGTAAAGCAAAGAGATGAAGTTCAAGTTGACATACTTTATTGTGTTTTTATGTGTGATTTTGTGGGCTAACTTTACGGAGGCTGGGACAAGTAATGCCAGATTTATTTCTTATCTTATACCTTTGTAGATTTGTTAAATAAACTCATGTTCTTTTATTTGATTTTGATTACAAGTACGATATTGCATTCCCAAAAGAATGACAAATAATGCCAACGGACTGAACGATGCATGTGTTAAATTAAGTAAAAGTCTGCATGAAATACAATGTGTCATAGCAACAGACAGGTGATTAACTATTTCTTTATTTTTACTATATTTATATAATAAAATAGTTTTATATCGTTCACTGAGTATGTAAATAATATTTATTGACATGATCTAATAAATGAAAAAAGTTTTTCAGGCGTTTGGTTTTTGAAATAACTTGAACGACAAATTATTTTTAAATTTATCACCCTTCAAGTTAAATACATGTTACACAGTTTCGTAACTTTTTGAAATTCAAATTTTCTAGAGATTAGATAAACTTTATGTTTCGAATAGTTCATCATACTTTGACAGCGCCTTTCATTAAATTGTTGTTCTGAATAATAGTTTTTACTTATTACATAACTCTGTAGACAATATTGAAATTACAGGATCACTTGTTTCGATTTTCTTTTAACTGGAAAAGCTGACTTCATGGTAGCGGAACCAGAGGATTTAAGGATGGTGCACGCTTACAATCATTCTAACATCGTCGTTACCCATGAGCTGAAAAAATTCGCTGAGTGTTAGTAAAAATAAAACACTTTCGTTGCTTATCGACTTACAGAATGTTTATTCAATAAACGAATTTTCTAGCGCAGCCACAAAGAGACGTAGAAATGGTTGTTGTTGTGAAAAAGGAATCCGATGGTTGGCCGTCCACTAAAGGAAAGAATTTATGTTACCTGGGACTTGAAATCAGCAAAATATCTCGATTTAATTATTACTACACAACGGTAAGACTCTCAATTGATTAACAAACTTGCTAATGAAAGTATGTAGACAACGAAATTCAATTATTCGCAGTATTTCGAGAGCTGGTTGGTTCCCAAAAACTGTGACCCAAAGAAGACTGTTCTAGAAAACCGAATAGCCAGCTTAGCCGAACACTTTAATTCAGCCTGTATAGCCGGCCCTTGGTCTTTGGATCGCGCGGTAGATTCCGCATTAAGTATGTCACTTTGTAATACGATTTTCAAAATAATTTTAGAGGTATTACAACGTTTACAATATACTTTAGAATCTAAGTACAAGAATTTGTGCGAGCTGTGCAGCAATCCTATCGCTTGCAGCGAGCAAGATCTGCATTACGGTATGAGCGGAGCTTTGATGTGCTTGAGACAAGGATTGGGAGAAGTAGCCTGGCTGAGCAGGTCTGAAGTGTCAAAATATTTTCCGGTACAATACAATTATATTTTTGAAATATCAACTGGCAACATTATGATAGAACTACGACTACGTTAATTTCATATTTACAGCAATTGGCATCTTCTGGTTACTCTCTGCTTTGTCCAGATGGCACATACAAAAGTTTCGCTGGCGCGAACAATACCTGCATATGGATAGTAGACCCCCGACCAGTTATTGTTGCGAATAAGTATGAAAAATTCATCAGGAATCATTATCAGATAATTATGTATGAAAGAAATCAATAGAAATATCTTTTCTTCAGAAACGTAGCGCAGATTGTCATGGACACAGTAAAGGACAAAGGCGGAGTGCGTCCGATATTTTATTCGGTGATACACGCGTCTTACTTATTCTCGTATCTGAAAAAGTTAGATAAAGTCGAGACTGTCGAAGATTACCTTAAAAGATGTAAATGACTTTGTATAGATAATTTTGTACTCTTAAAATTTTACCATGCTGTTCATTGTTCTTCCCATGACAGTTCCAGGCTACTTTCTTTCCGCAATAAAGTCACAATCTTCATGTAGCTCCATTGTGCCCATCCGTTGGTGCGTCTCGTCTACCTCAGAGTCCAGGAAATGCAAGTCCATCCAGCAAGCTGCGAACGCGTTGCAACTCAGTCCTAGATTCTCCTGCGTTAAAATGCAGAGCAGAGATGAGTGTGTAGAGGCCGTGAACAGTGGCAAGTGCGATGTCTTTGTGGTGAGGGTCGAGGAGGTGGATAAGGCTGAGAAGTGAGTTTTGAATTTTATTAATCAATCAAAGTCACAGTTAATTGGGGCTTATTGAAATGTCTGATATGAGTGGGATATGTGGGATCGGGGTGAGAGGCTGAGTTTTATTGAGCTGATTGGTCCGCGGTGATTTGATCGAATTACGAATTTAATCTTCAAAATTTATTCATTGGACAAATTAATTGCCTTAAATATGGCAGCTTTAATCGGATAATTATATTACAATTATTTGAATATTTTGATATTTAATTTTGCAATTCAATCCTACAGACAAGGTTTAAAATCCATTATTGAAATAATGGGCAATAAGAGGGACGATTCAAACTCCATCGCTGCAATCGTCAAGAAGAAGTCGAAGTTCGAAAAGTTAGCAGATTTGAAAGGTGCCAAAGCATGTTTTACCGGGCATAGAAGTGCTGGTGCGTATTCATATTTAATTATCTTTGGAATATCAAACAAAAACATATATTTATAAATAAAAAATGTAATTATTTTTGATTCTTTAGGATGGAATGCTTTTTTCTGGCAGTTGAAAAATAAAAACCACGACTGGGATTGTACAGATACCAAAACGATATCGACATACTTTGAGGAAAGTTGTGTTTTAGGCATCGATGCAGAGGCTACTAAACTTCCGAAGAATTTACACTCACTTTGCCGCAAAGAAGGTATTTTCCAAAAATTTACACTTGTTTGCCGACAAAAAATATTCACGTTAAGTTGCTCGCTAAAAAACCAATTCGAACGTTTGTAAACTTTTACACAGAGTAAGCATATATTTACCTAGAGATCCACATGCAATCCCAAAGAAACTAGAATTCCTAAAATTACAAAATCCATTCGCATGCAAAACGCTCCTAAGAGCCAACCCTTATAAGCGCGACGCAACTCCGTCCCCTGCACTTAGCGATAGAGGAAAAATACGCGGCACGGTAACAAATTAAGCCGGGACACCGGTTCACCTTCGTGAAGTGGTTATGGAATAGGGTACCGAGACCGGTGCAAGTCTCGCGCTGCGCTCTGCACATTTTCACGGCGCGCAGCCTTGAACTTCACCTCTTGAAAGTTCAATAGCTTATTCTTAGCGCGAGCGTCTGCTTTCTGTAGATTATTTTTGGTACACGTTTATTATTGTTTATATATAAGTTTTCTTGAAATCTGTACGGTATTTTCTTTTTTTTGCAGAATCAAACTTGGGACCTGACGAAAAGGCATTTAAATGCTTAGTGGACGGCGCGGACGTTGCCTTTGTCAACGTCACTGCTGCGAAACTTTATGCCTCGCGTAAGCATATTTTTTCTGCTATTCTAATCAATATGCAGGCTACACTGTTTTCGAAATAATTCTGACGCATTTAAATTGTAATAATGAGGATGATTTATTCATTTCAGGCGATTCTATTTTCAACGTGAATTATAGATTACTTTGTCCTACAGTTAATGCCAGTCATTCTTGCATACTAGCGAAAGTTAGCTTAGGCTCGGTAAATAGTTCTTCCAGTCAACGAATGATGTTCTTGTATCAATGTTCTTATATTAATGTGAATTTTAGGTGTTGGTATCAAAAAATATAACGAAAGTAAAGGAGGATGACATCTACCTGATGTTTTTGGCATTGGACCGGTATTTTGGCAGAACTTTCGATAGGGAAACGCCGATGTTTGAAATGTACGAGCGATTTGAGGAACAGCCTAACGTGATCTTTCCGGTATATAGATTTTTTTCTTAAACTTTCTACCTTTTTGAATGGATTTAATCATGTTTTTTATTATCTTTTATGTATGAAGGATGCGACGATGAAATTTGAAAGGACAATACCAGGTTTACATTATGGTGGGAATACCGAAGATTTTGGCGTTTCGGAAAAGTCACCTTGTAACGTGCTAAAAAGTGGCGTTGAAGAGCAAAGAATAACAAGCTTTATTCTTTTATTATCAGTATTTAACGTGTTGTGGTTGCAGTATTTACATAATTAATTTTTTTAATAAAATAAACAAGTTTAATAAAAATATTGTTTATATAAATAATTTTATTGTTTTATACAATGTTGTTTGATAGCAAGCAAAATAAAATCAAGAATTTTCATAGCGAGTTGTAGAACATCATTAAATATCTGCAGAAAAATCATTAGCATGACATGTTGCGTCAAAAATCGCTTATATTTTATGCTTCTTTTACAGCTTATGACTCATTAGTCAGTAAAATGTGACATGTTGCACAATCTCCACTTCATTATATATTCCGTTTCGACTTTGTGCACGTAAAAATGTTTTTAATGTAATCTCTTCGAATTGATTTAATACGATGTTTTTTACTTTTAAATCAAAGTTATTTTTTTAATTTAGGAATCGTTGAAAAATATATACCTATAAGTGCATTTAATACATACTTCGCAGTTACTTATAAAATACGACCACGATTTTTCGAAAATTTTATGCGATATACACGGTATTTTTTTACGAGTTAGACGTAAGCATACTACTATATCTAAATTATCCACACTTATGAAAGTTATCGGCTTATCATTATGAATATTTTGTATGCTATGCGTAATTTTGATACACACATATCGGGAGTGATTCATCACTGTATCAGGAAAAATTATTTTCACTCATTTATTTTTTTTTTTCTATTTGATATGCGTTAGAAGAAACATTGTTTCACATAACATTTCTACATTCCATTCGAGCAATATTATTCTAATCAAATAAATGCACGATAATAGACAAATATCGACTTTGCTTAAACAACAACTATAGCTATCTGCGTATAAAAATACAGTATTAAATTTACATCTCTCAATCTTACAAAGATCTCGATAACCCAAGAAACTGCCAAACGACGAAACAAAGAAAGCAATGAAAATTCCGCGCTCGTGTCTCTACACTTATCACGCTGTAAAAAAAAAAGAATACTCACAGCTGTACGCACTCCCTCCCCCCTCGTTCCGCAAATATAAAGCAAACTAAACCGATACCAATCCACATATTTTTTTCCTACACTTTTTATTACACCTACATAGCGCCGCCGCCGCTGCCCTCCCCCACACACGTATTAGTAGTAGTAGTAGTGTCGAAGTGGAGGCTCCACGAGATCCGCGCGCGGGCGCGAGCAGTCGTGCCGATCCGCTCGTCGCGTATATATGTATGTGCGGTCGCTGCTCACTCGCTCGCCTTGTTTATAACTACACCCGGCAAAGATGAAAGTGAAAGTGTATAGTTGAGGAGATTCGCTGTGCGTGTGTCTATGTACACGTGATACTTTCTTCGAGTGCGCGTTATATTTTTTCGCACTTTGTGCGTGTGTGCTGCGAACTAGTGTGGGAAAGAGAAAAAGAGAGCGAGGATGAAGCTGACGATCGTCGTCCTGGTGCTCGTGGCCCTAGGCCTCGTAAACGCGGGTCCACGTACGTATATTATGTTATATTCATATAGCAGTGAAAGTTTATACCGAGTAAATTGATATCCGATATTATTGCAGTGTTGTATGTACGTATGTGTAAAAGTGAATTTTAAAAGGTGCGCGCGGCGCGTTTGCGCAAACGAAGGTAGCAGGAAAACGGGCGGCACACGTGACGCGCAGACTAGCTCTCTGGGATTCCCGCTGGTTTTTGTGGCCTTTTTGTTATGAACGCGCACCTGTCGGCTCTTTTTTTCGTTATAACGTCAGGGTTCCTCGAACCCGGCTAATCTTATGCTCTGTATTGATATAGTTATAATTCTGGGTTGTAGATAAGTAAGGGTGAATTTGAAACTTTTGTAATGGATTTTTATTTTAGTATTTACTTGGAAATTAAGATTCGTTTTAATTCTACGAATATTCTCAACAGTTTGCTTAAAAGTGCGCAGATTATGTACTTATGGATATACCCACCTGTATCAATATAGTGCCGGCGCGTGTTTTATATAAAAGCGTTGTTGTGATAACATTGGAAATATACTGTATTGTTCATTAGACAATAAGTTCGTACTTGAAACGTTTCAGTAGTCAAATAAAAATTTTTAACGCCGAAATAAATCATTTTTATAGAACGTAAAAAAAGAAATTTTACGATTCTAGTATAACGTTTCTACGTATTTTAACAATAATTTTAAACTCGACTGCTACAAAGTATTATTTTATCATATTTGAATAAATAAAATTCTAACTGAAAACTGTTGCGTTATTGTTGCATTCCTACGAGTGTATAAGAATTACGCTGTCAGTATATACAGAAATTAAAAAATCTTTTGTTGCTATAAAAAATATCCAATGATAGCCAGTACACTTTAGCAAAAAAAAAAAAATATTTTATTTATACATTATACTTATATTACCGTATAAAACCGTATATGCAAAGCGAACAAACAAGTATGAAATTACTATTAACCAGTTTCGTCAAAAAAGCTAAAACAAACGTTCCCCTCTCTCTCTCTTTCTTTTTCCCACTATACACCAGTTTATTTACATTACATTCGAGCAATCATAAACACAAGATTGTGTCCGCCGGCCTCTCTTCTATAGTATATCTGCATCTCTTTCGCGCGCTCGCGTATGGCTATCTCGCGTCGCTCCTATCATCATCGCTCGGGCAGACAAAAAAGAGACAGCGTACCCGCGTGCGTGATGCTTTTGCTTTTCCTCTTTTTCGGCCTTGGTCTCATCGTCGTCCCTCTCTTTGTGCGAAGGAGTCGCGACTGGATTCGAGCGTATAATATATACGTAAATATAGAAGCCCGATGCAAATGGATGTGTGCGTTGGAAGTAGTGCGTGATGATGATGATTGATTAGAGTGTATAGTGTCGGGTTTTAGAATCAAGGTTGAATGGATTGTGGGATTCGTGGTTCTTGGTGGTCGGGTAGGTGCATAATTGTTGCATAGAGGTGGAGTGAAAGATGTAGTTATATTGAGACGTTGATGTATAGTGGGAATTGTTATCAATATATATCGTGGTAAATTGTTTCGTAGTAATTATAATAGTTCATATATCAATAGAGAAACAATCGTATAAAACAGAGGAATCGTAACAATATTTTGTTTGTTTTATAAATAAATGCTGTAGCAATGGTACTTACACATACATGTTTTCTAGGTGTATAATAGGAATACCAAGTAATCTTCAGAGGAGCCAAAAATAAAATTCTTCTTTACTATTATACCAATAAATTAAATTACACAATTTTTTAATCTTCTGAAGATTACTTCATATACATTTTAATGAAACGGTTCACGCAACGAATGTTTCTTAGAATATCTGTTAGTATTTCGTGTATTTGTTTTTATGTGTAAACATGTTATATATTTTCGAAACTAGATAATCTCCAAACGGATGCATAAAAGATAAAAAAGGAAAAAAAACGAAACCTGTTTATATGACATTTTTATGTCAATATAATCACACGGATTAACCGATTTCGTGAAAAAACCAAATTGGCCATAAAAAATTTAGGTGTAAATAGTACGAAACGGTGCTGTACACAGTATTACGCGATTTATTGCTTCATCGTTCATAGAAATGACATAGAACGCGCTGTTTGCGGTGTTTAAATACGTAAATTAGGCGGTTAAGCGGTTTAAAGATGAAACTTCAGAAGATGACGAAACGAACTTACGTACGTTATTCAAAAAAGACTTCAAATTTTGAAAATCGAATGAAAACATTATTAATAAAATATTCATATTATATAAAAAGCACGGAAATTAGAATCTACTAAGAACATAAGTTTTCACAAACTATTTTAGAAAGTTATTCTAGCTTTTCAAACAAAACCACGTAGTACATTAATATATTCCATAATTATACAAATGCAACTCCAAAAAATAACGATTAATTTTTTCTTCCACTAGTGAAATTCTGCGCGACCGTGAAGCGGCTATCGAGGACGAACGACGCCCTGAGGCGGACCTGCAACGATCTCAAAAAATCGTCGAGCGACATCAATTGTGTAATCGTCGAGGACCGGTAAGAAAAAGCTTTATATACTTATATACGGTTTTTTTTTCACGGTTCACGCGCCCGCCGTGCAAATATTATATCACGGTGCTGATAATAATACTCACTGCTTTTATTTTCCACAGTCTAACATGTCTACGAATGTTATCTACAGGATTAGCCGATTTCGCGGTTCTGGAGCCGGAGGACCTGTCCGTCACGGCGATGAATGTGATTGACGACAACAACTTTGCGGTTACGCACGAGCTCAAAATGTTTGCCGAAAGTTAGTTCACTTTTCATGATTTTTCAGCCATTTTTTTTTTAAAGGAGGGTTTAAATGGAGAATATAATGTTTAATTTCAGTGAAACCCCAGCACGACGTGGAAATGGTCGCGATAGTGAGGAACAGGTTCGACACCAACTGGACGTCCAAGGACAAGAGATTATGCTACCTCGGCTTCGAGATGGGCTACAAGCCGAACTACCAATACCACTACACAACTGTAAGCATTATCCCATCTAAAAAGGGATCGAAAAATTATTTATTTTTCTCATCTCTGATTCTTTTTGCAGTACTTCGAGTCGTGGCTGATAAACAAAGACTGCGATACCAATAAGACTGACCTGGAGAACCGTATAGCCGATCTCTCGCATCATTTCGGTGCGGCGTGCATAGCTGGGCCTTGGTCCCTCGATGCCGCTTATGACGGGCAATTAAGTGAGTCCTAGCTACTTGGATTTTCCCGTCGTTATAGCTATCAGTTATTGTTAACTTATATTTTACGAACAATAATTTTCAAACCTTCAACGTTAATTATGTAAATTCGAATAAATGAATATTATTCAATTTACTTATTCGAAGTCACACATCATAATAATAACAAGCTCTCAACTTGTTTTTAAACGATATATTTCTCATCATACTAAGAAAAAAAAAAATACCTACAATAAAGCTTAATTTAATTTTGCAGAATCCAAGTACAAGAACTTATGCGCCCTGTGCGGTAGCCCGAGCGGATGTTACGAGGGCGATCGTTACTACGGCATGCAGGGCGCGATCTCGTGTCTGCTGGACAACGTCGGCGACATCGCCTGGGTCAGCCGAAGCGCCGCTGTTCCATACTACTCGGTATATTACAGACTTTTATTTTGTTTATACACCGCTGAGTAAATAAATACTTATATATTTTTTTCCTCGTTAGGAGCTCTCGTCGTACGGCTTCAACCTTCTCTGTCCCGATGGTATGTTTATCCCGCTGTCGGTTAACAAAACCTGCACGTGGATCGCCGAGCCGCGTCCTGCCATCGTTGCGAGGAGGTAAAAATGTATATTATACGAAATCTCTCACGCATTCATTTACATGATATAGGTTAATGCGCGGAGGTTTCATTTTTTAAATTACTTATTCGAGGTCAATTAATGGTGACTTTGTTGTTTGTGATTAATTGCGTAGCGATGTAGCCGATAGCGTATCGAAGATCGTTACTGACATGGGAGCCACTGGGAAAATGTTCTATCCCGTGATTCACGCCTCGTACAAGTTTTCGCACCTGAAGAATCTGACGCCCACGTTGACGCCCGGGGATTACATGAGGCGGTGTAAGTTTGCTTTATTTTAATTTATCATTATCGAGCTGAGATACTTGGGTGATTGTGGAGCTGAGATGTTTATATGCTGGAGTTGTTTGTTCAGCTCTTATAAGAAGAGCGCGTTTTTTAAAAGTATTTATTTACTTTTTTAATTTAAAAATAAAAAGAACTTAACGTTTTAATCTTAATATTCGAATATCGCAAAATATGGTTGTATAAGCCATATCCATCTAATTGATTGAATTAAAAATGCACGATGATATAACATACCTCGATGTACCTGTAATGTTTCATTTGTTAGTATAATATCCGTTGAGAAACTACGTTATAACATCTATCAAAAGCTACTGTTATTTCGTTCCCATGCGATTATGAAAAATTCATAAGTTTTGAAAAAGTATTATATTGGATAAAAAACAATGAACAACAGATAATAATCGTTAATTATCTTTCAATTCTTACAAAAACTTGAAATATTGGTAATCTTAAATACAAAACTACGAAAAATTCAAAGTCCCTTAATTTCTTTATTTTAAAACTATGATTTTCTCTAATCTTTGCATTCGCAGTCCAGGGCTACCTGAGCTCGAAGGTGCTCGCCGAGTGCCAGGTCGACCGGACAATCCGCTGGTGCGTCAGCTCGAACGCCGAGGCGAACAAGTGCGACTGGATGCAGGCAGCCGCCGCATCAGTCGACATCACGCCCCGCATCTCCTGCATCCAGCAAAAGGATCGCAAAGCGGCCCTCGAGGCTGTCAGGGACGACCGCTGTGACCTGTTTGTCGCTAAGCCCGACGAGGAGATTCATGCGAGAAGGTAATGTACATTTTATAGGTATATAGAAAGCTTATAGTCATTTTTTTAATATGCGTTTAGGGTAATTGATTGTTCAAATTACAGTATGAACCTGACACCAGTTGCTCACATCATTTCGAACAAGGATCTGGAAGCCAGCAGGTTTGCAGCTCTTGTTAGAAAAGACGCTAAATTGAAGAACTTTGATGACTTGAAGGGTAAAAAAGCCTGCTTCACTGGCTATAAGAGCGTAGGTAAGAATCGAATGCTTTTTTAAATACTTAAATGTATAGCTTTGCAAATTAAATTCATATCAATATGAAAGGTTTTATTTTATTTTTATTGCGCAGTGTAAGTCTAAAAATAATTCATCAAAGAGATATAACATTTCATGTGTTTATGTACAATGTTCCAAAACATATGGCCTTCTGTGAATTCACGAGCGAAACATGGCCCCTATATTGTCACGGTTCGAGATAACAGTAAATTAAACAGACAACAAAACTCGAAGATAAAATATGTTTTTTATTGAAACTTCTCTGTGATTCTTGATGCAACTGCTGTTTCTTGATGTTGTATCATTATAAGGTTCACCCTAATCAAGTAACTGGATCTCTATGAATAAACTAAACTACCAAATTTACAATTTCTCATGCAGGCTGGAACGCGTTCTTCTCCATCCTGCGCAACAGCACGCCCTACTACGACTGCGCTGATGAGAAGGCAGTAGCACAGTACTTCAACGAGTCATGCGTCCAGGGCCTCAGTGCTGCCAACAGTTCGGTGCCCGCGACCCTCTACTCCCTATGCAACCGTACTCAACACGATCCCAGCCTGGGGGCTGAGGAGAACACATTCAAATGTCTGATGAACGGTGGCGACGTGGCGTTCGTCAATATCAGCGCTGCTAAGAAGTATTTCTCAGGTAATGTTGGAAGTAGATATTTGGTTCATGATTAAAGTTTTCTTCTTTGGTGATACTTTTATCTGGTGTACGTTTTTGTGCCCTGTTGTGTAGGGTATTGCCATATGTTCTTAGAGTAGATTCTGACAATAGTAGAGGTGTAATGATACTAATGAAAGATACCTCTATTATGTAATAACATTTTATAAAGAATGGTTTATTTTGATAATAAACATTAGGTTGCTAAAAATGTTTGTTTCATGATCATCAAAGTTTTTTTTTGTAATTTATCACAAAAAAAACTACGAAAAAATCAGAGTTTATATGTATAAAATAAAAATTACTCCTTATATATAAATTTCAACCTTATATACCAAAACATTTATTACTATCTATAATATGTTACGAAAACTAAAAAAATTGTTAATCAGGAGATTGTTTTTAATATTTAAAACCTTCAACTCAATTGTTTCCATAAATAAAATAAAAGTAAATAGAAAACAATAATTCTTCTACGATAAAATATTGCTTTCTATTAGTATGCATTCTTGCACGCTTGACTTAAAAATAGAAATAAAAATTCTACAATGATATTTATAGCGCTGCATTTGCAATATCAACAACCAACTTTTTTTCCGCTTACTAATTAATTACCGCATTGTCGTTCGCAGGATTCTCCATATTCCACATGAACTACAAAATGCTGTGTCAAGACCTGGAACACGAGGGCCACGATGCGTGTTTCCTGGCCGAGACCACCTTGGGATCGGTAAATTCACCTCCTCTTGAATAATACGAAAAATCCTTTATCAAAAAATGAAAAGAATTCTCATACACGTATGATGATAATTCACAGATCCTGATAAACAAAAACGTTACGCAAGTGAGGCAGGAAGAAATCTACCTGATGCTCCTGTCCCTCGACCGATTCTTTGGAAGGACGTTCGACCGCGAGACCGCCATGTTCTCGCTCTATGGGCCTTATGAAGGCCAGTCCGACGTCATTTTCCCAGTGAGTATTATTTTATATGTTCGATGGTCGATTTGTATTTTTATAGCGATGCATGAGAAAGATAGGCAAATAATGTATTCGATAAATAGTTTGTTTCTATCTTTACGCTTCATGAGAATCGTAGCATAAGCGTGTTATAAAAAGAAAAACGAAATCTTGATAAGACAATATTATTTGAATAGGCACTTATAATTTGTATACAATCTGATTGTGACCGATTATACCGATATTAAGATTATTTGCCGCTGGATCAAAAGGAATTTTTTTGAATAATGACATTTTTAATTTGTTACATTTCGAAGAGCAAATATCCTACAAAGATGAATTTAATAATCATCTGAATATGCTTCTAAACCACATTTTTCTTCAATTCTCGTCACAGGACAAAACGCAGCACCTGCAGAAGCACGTGGACGACAATCGCCATGGTCGCACCTACGAGGAAATCCTAGAGAGTTTGCAGGAGAAGGTCCAGTGCGGTGCCTACCTGTCAGCTGGCTCCTCGCTTGCCAATAGTGCGCTGCTCATCTTTGCCCTTGTGATTGTTAATTCCATTAGGACTTTAATCGCCTAGTCAGCGACGTGTGTTTTCTCGCATTGTATTTTGTTGTTATTGATTGATGTACTTAAGAAAATGATGAATGAAAGATTGATTTTTTCAGTATATTTAAATTTGTATGTAATTTGTTGCTCCTTTTTGTTGTGTACGAAGTTTTTGTGTGTATTAAATTGATGGACTACATTTTGTCTTTAAATCGGAAACGGTTAGTGTAAAATAAGAAGATATTCAAGAGGTAGTCAGGATGAACGGAGACCGCAGACTATGAAGAGGAAAACAATTCGAATTCGCTCAAGATCATCTACTACTCTACTAAAATCATTTAATCTTCCGATTTTATATTCCTTGAATGTCTGATGGTGATTCCATTTATTTATTGAACGAATAGATTTTATCTATATAAAAAATGTAGATTACTTTACGTAGCAAAGTATATGGGTAAACCTCCAGAAATTCTGACTATTGTGAAATACTTTTTTTTAATTATTTATTACTGCTATTAACATGGCCTACCGAGCACGTTTATACATTATATCTAAAATCTGTAATTTGATTATTGAAACCTTTTAGGAGTAATTATAACTGAATAATAAAAAAGTATCAGAAATTCAGAAAAAATATGGGACGCGAAGCAAGTTTATCTTTAATAAGTGCTTGTAATTTTTAAAAAGAAAATAATATTTACTGAACAAATATCTGTATCATTCAAATGAACTAATCCTTACTTGACTATTTCTAAATAGATTTCAACACCTTTCGTTTCATAATTGTGAAACAATGATAAATTATCTCATATTAAATATGCATGCATTTCTAATTATACATTTGTGTATAAGGAAAGCGATTTCATTACTTTCTTTTGTTTGATTTACAGTGGATATTAGACTAAGTATATAATTCATAGATGTCTTTATACTTTCGCAGAAAGTTTTATTATTTGCAATGTCAACGTAAATTTATAAATACAATATTTTTGTTTGGAAATAAATCATTAAACAAGATTGCAAACGAAGTGTAGTTTATTATATTGTTTCGAATTAAGAACTGACTACATTGCATAGTTTAGTTGGAACTAATTACTCCTCTAATTTCAACGGTCCTACTTGCTCAGCGGTATAGGAAATTCTGCAGGGTCTAGGCGTGTCGTGCGCACCCTCTCTACTCCCTTACATATAATATACTTACGTTATTACTACATGCACAACATCGTTTTATAAGGAAAAAATAACTCCATTTGTTTTATTTTTAATTAATCGTTAAAGTAAACGAAAAACAATATATTTTTAAATTT
>UCWB01001252.1:0-17556 GCA_900474355.1 Torymus geranii | reverse complement strand
TGTTGTCACCTTTAATAGCTTGCTATTGGTTAATCATCACAGACCACTTTTCGTCCATTTTTCCCATGTTAGATTTTTTCCTAAAATAATGTCACAAACCCGTTTTCGCTTGTTCAACTGTGATCTCGTATAGTATGAGATACACAGATTAAGAAAAACGTGTACCAAGGCGGTGTGCTCATAAAAAAAATTTTTCCCAGTTTTGTGACACAAAAAGTGTGATAGTTTGGCGGATTTACTCATATACACTTTTTAATTAGTAAAAAGCTGTCATAATAGATAAAATACAATAATATCGTTTTATGCTCAAAGCTCGATGCAATACTGAATACGATTCTTAGACCGGTTTCAAGTAAGAAACATTTTTTTCCAGCCACACAAAACCATCATGCTTAATATTTAAAAGAACCACCCAGCAAGTTAACGCTGTGTTCTATAAAATTTCCAAAAAAATTCCATTTTAGTCGTCCACGTGTCGCTGATTCATCTTGCCGCAGAAAGTCACCCGCATTCGCCCGCTCTATTAAATCCCTCAGCAAACTCCAATAAATATACGCTCCATTGTCCACATATTTACTATCCGTCTATCCCATTTCACCTGCTTACGCGCGAGCGATTCCCGCAAAGAGAATCGCGGCGACGCACATTGTAAGGTACACACACACTCACGCAGACAACTGCTGGCGCGAAAGAAGCCGCGGCATTCCGGTTTTCCGCGCGAGATATCGCACGCTTGCGCGCGAGGGAGAGATGCTCGCTCGCGCTCGGGCGCGAGATCTCCATGAAGGAGGCGCGCCTCGCCATGGGCCCGATCGCTCGAGCGGACGCGCGAGCGCAAACGCGCCAACCATGGCCGTATCAGAAGTGCTACAGCCGTCCGTCGTGTAACAAGTGTATATAGTGGTGCCTCTCGCTTGCTCCTCGCGCGTCCGCTCGTCCGGTGTGTGGTCTTCAGTTTCGGAGTCTGTGCGCTAGTGTTCCAAGTGCCGCTAATTCTCCCTCGCTAGGATGCAACTCTCGATCATATCCTGGATCAACAGCGTCGCCTCGACCTACAGCCTCAATGCTTCACTGGCTGTATGGTTCTTTTTACGGTTTTCTTTAGTTATAAGGTGCTTTTGATCGCCCCGAACCCTGTGTGAGAAAAATGTGCATTTTTATAATACTGTCCTGCCAGCTTGTGTGCTTTAATTTGAGAATTTTGTTTATTTTAATTGGCTTCTTTATTCGCATTATAAGCTGTGCCTTGTAGATAAGTAAATTTTTTAAATATTCTAACGACCTAAAAACATTTTTCGCTGAAAAGCGAATTTGCAATTGTTATTTTAAACCTGACAAAAATTTAAATATCTAATTTTCAAACTTACATTGTTTAGCTTATTTTCTGCAAAATTGGATTTTTTAATTTTTATTTAAATTTGAAAGCATAGCTCGTTTAACAACGTATTTTTATTTCATTCTAGTTCAATTTATTATCATTAGTTTACTATTATCTAAAAGTAAGCTCATTGAACTTACAATCTTTCCGTATATTCAAGTACTTGAATCAAACAAAAATTTTTACTGTTGTACTTTTATTAATTTTAATCATTTTTTGAAGAAATATTGTTAGCAAATCGCCTGTAAAGTGTGAATATAGTTTTTTAATATATTTTTATAAATATAAAATATTTACTATTTCTACAAAATCAATTGAAACAAAATTAAATAAATACAATACGGATTTTCTTAAATTAATTTTTACAATTTTTTTTTTTCACGAAGAATTAAAGACTTTACCTCTGCTAAAAAATACAATTTTATTTGACAAATCTTCTCTATAACAATTTGGAAAAACAACAGAACCATCGAGCTATTCGGCCGAGTCTCCGGTAACAAACTCACCTGCAACAGCACTAATTTCGCTCAACTGTTTCTCTCTTATCACTCCAACTCTCCCCGTCTATTTTCGCTCGTCCGAAGCGCTGCTGCGCGCTCGTAAAATAGCCGCAAAGTCTATAAATAGCCTGCGGGGCGCTGCTATGATTACACCCTTTTTCCTAAAAAACGAAGAATCCTCGCGCACAGAACTCGACGTCGGAGTGCGCATAGTGCGCTCCGTGCGAGAGCTCGTCCGGCGAGAAAGCCCGCACGTTGCTGTAACCCGTGTGAATCCCCGCCGCGGCCGCACTGCACTGCGAGGACTTTCCTCGGCACCTCTGATGCCTGCATCACGTGCGAGAGCGCACGCTGTCAGCTGGCGCCAGGAGAATGCATATCAATTGCCGTGTGTGCTGTGCTTTTCAATGAAAATCTCTATACCGCCTGTAGCCCCGCGCGCATGCCTCCGATTTGTTTAGTGGTGTGAATTTGCTGTTGCTAAAATTTCACATGCCGGTGTGTTATTAGGAGTATACCGATATAGACCTATTTCTCGATCGGTGCTTTAGGATGTGAACCTTTTATCAGGCACCCTACATACTCAATATAGTATCTATACATTATACAAAACTTGCTTTGCAGCTAATTAACACGTATCCTCATTTTTGAAATTTTATAAAAACATAACTGTTTACACGACAACAAAAATATATATCACTGCATCGAATGAAGTCCAATGATACACGTTTAATCGCAGTCTGAAGAATGCAATAACTCAGATTAATTAACGCACGACGAAGCTGTGCGTTTATATTCCTTTAAAATTCTCAACACGCGCGACCCACTGAGTAAAAGAGACGAAATGAGGCGAATTTACAAGTGTAAAGAGAGGAAAAGCTTTAGCGACAGCCGAGGAATGTTCGATTGTGCGCATCAATGAATAACCGCCTCATTGTCACCTCTAATTTTTCAAATTTTTGCCTTTTTGTTTGGCGCCCGTTTGTCCTTCTTTTTTGTCTATCTTTCTTTATTCAAATACTGCGTTTCCCACGTGTATACATGCTCGCACGTGTGTGTCTTGAGACGCACACTCGAGCGTGAATTAATCGATTGATGATCGTTTCTGAGCTAACTTTGTGCCTTTGCTTGTTTCACCCGCAGACTCTGCACCGGACCGACTCGATGGTATCGCTTTGCTACCGTACACTAGCCAACTTCGTCAGCGATGACAACCTTGTCGGCTTGCAGAACTTCCTCGAGAACAAAAGGGTCCAGGTCGACGATCGCGATGAGGTAAGATTCACCAAATACTCGACTATGTTGTCAGTATTGTGCTCCTCGCTTCCAGAAAGCGTACATATAAGATTAATATTGCAGTTTGAGCGATAATCGTTAATGACAAGATTATTAAAATTATTCTTGGATTCGCAAGTCTTAGAAACTTATTTCTAGTTGAAAATTGAAGAAAGATTGCTTTATCATCCGAAAAAAATTACTTTCGTAAGATTCTTCTATTAATCTCTCTTCATACATTTATTCACGCGACTAATTTAAAATGTTTTCGAAAGAATTCTGAGTTTAAAACTTTACATTAATAGTTCTTGCGTTGTATTTTATTTTTTCCTCGCTCGTATACTTAAAAAATATGCATTCGAAATTGACTATAAAATGACAAAGAGGCAGGAAATACAATACAAGATTTTCAAGGATAAATTTTAATAAATTTTCAATAAAATTTCATGAACGTTTCATAATTATGTTGAAATTATTTTTTTTTCCAAATCTATCTATCCCTCCCCTATCACAATCGAATTCTCAATCAAACCTTTCTCAATGTTCCATTCGCGACGTCATTATGATTGACGAACGCACAAGTCAACCTTGAATGATTTCCACGAATCCTATAAATTCGAATGTAATGACGGTACCCGATTATCTTGCGTAGAATGGTAGCACGGCGCTCATCCTCGCGGCGAGCAGAGGGAAAATCCACTTCGTCCGCGAGCTCATCAACCACGGTGCAGACGTCAATGCCGAGGACGCGGTAAGTGTTGCTGCTGCAGCTTTATCTCTGTCTCTCTCTTCCCTCCTGCCGTGAAAGGCAATACAGCTTTTTCGATTGTCTCATCTAACGAGTGTGTGTGTATCTATTCCAGGACAATTGGACGGCACTGCTTTTCGCAGCCAAGGAGGGCTACAACGACGTGTGCATCGAACTCCTCGAGCATGGGGCTGCACTCGAGAGTCGAGATGCGGTAAGGATTATGTTATGTTATTCGCTTTCGGAATTTCGATAATGTCTTTTTTTTTCTTATTTTGGCGGATGCAAAATCATTTTAAATTATTTTAAGCCAAAAAAGTTGACAGCATAATTTTTGTTGTAAAACCGCATATTCAAAAGATACAGCGACGAGTCATTCGTGCATAAAGAAGCTGAAGAGCGTCTTTGACACAAATAAAGCTTCAAAACTTTTCAACTCTTGAAAGTGGTGCTAAATTTTGGCGACGAATAAACGGAGTCTGGTAAACATGACCCACTTTTCGCCCGAGACATGTATTTCATCCAATAAGAATTTTGACATATGATTGTTGTCGACTAAAATACTTTTGAAGTTACTTATATAATATTGCCTACTTTTTTTGTCATAAAAATTATACAAAATTATAAAGTTTCATCGTATACATTTTTATTAAAATTGCAAGATATAATTTATCAATACTAACAAAGGACTTTGCGACCTGCACCAGATAGCAACCGCGAACGCCCGTATATGCCACTAATCAAAAGCCAATAATCTCGTTAAAATAAAAAAAAAAAATTGTCCGCAGGGAGGATGGTCGGCTCTTATGTGGGCGACGTACAAAGGCAGAGCGTCGACGGTGACGTTACTGCTGCAACGGGGCGCCGACGTCAACGCTCACGGGAACTACCACATATCCTCGCTATTGTGGGCAGCCGGCCGAGGCTACACTGAAATAGTTAAGGAATTGCTCGCATTTGGTGCTAAGGTCAATGTCGGCGATAAGGTGAGTTGCTTTTAAGCCAAAATGATTCTTATCATTCGATTGATTAATCTTTACATCATCACTTGCAAATCATTTGCAGTAGCTAATATTAGTAACATTGTTAACAAGCTTACATGTTATTATTATTGACAATTTGTAAATGTTTTTTTATCAAAATGAATTTTTTGTCGTGTTTCATGGTATTTCCAGTATGGCACAACCGCTATTATTTGGGCAGCGCGGAAAGGAAGTCTGGAGATCGTCGATGCTCTCCTTAAAGCTGGTTCTACGGTTGATACCGCGGGCATGGTACGTCATTAGTAATTCCAGGATTCTCTGAGTCATAAAAGTGAAAACGAGGAAACACATACGCTCTTTCGTTTTCTCTATAAATATGAGGAAAATATACTTGTTTAAACCTAATTAAAATTAAATCGAACTGACGGCGATTTTGGCGTGTTTCCGCGTGTAGGCAATTTTAGAAGTAGATAGGAAAGGAGGTTTCAAAATAGAGTTAAGATGTTCACGCGTTGACAGTTATTAGATATTGCAATTATAGAAGACTAGAAAATTTCAGTAAAATCACGAGATTGGCAACTGGGTCAAGGCCATTTCAGTTAACTGTTTTTTTTTTAAATTCAAAAAATTATCAACCACTTTTAAATAAATAATTGACAAACAGGTTTATTTGTAAAGATCATTACTACAAGGATATATTACTTCTGTTATAACATTATAACTGTCAAATTATGTGTATAGTTGTATCAAACTTTAAAAAAATCAAACCGCCAAAATATCTGTCTTTAATTTCTGATTAAGATGTTACACGGTCAGTAGATCTTTAATACAGCCAGCACGTAAATCAAGCAGAATTTGGGATAAAAAGAAATTCTTCCAATTCCATTTCACTTAGAGTTGAATAAAAAATAAAAAAGTTTGAACTATCTGACGGATTTCAGTACTCATGGACGCCGCTGCTGGTGGCCACTCTCGGCAACCACGTGGAGGTCGTTCTGCTGCTCCTGGAGCACAAGCCCAACGTGAACGCGGTAGACAAGGATGGTTGCACGGCCTTGTCGATCGCCTGTCGCGAGGGTTTCCACGAGATCGCCAATGCGCTCCTTAATGCCGGAGCCTACATCAACATACAGGACAAGTCCGGCGACACGAATCTCATTCACGCGGTGAAGGGCGGCCACAGGGGTGTCATCGAATCCCTCCTCAAGAAATACGCGGATGTCGACATTCCGGGAAAGGTAAAGAATTTTCAACAATAAAGATACGAGATTTTATTGGAATAGCTGAGGTGTGATGATGTTTTTATCTGTTTGTTATGAAGACGTGTGCCATTTTTATTACAATAGCTTCGAGACTTTATAAAAATTCATTAACCACTAGGAGGAGCGTATACTGGTTTTCCTTCATTAGACGATTGCGTTTATGTAGATGATAAATATCGATTTAACTTTCATTTTAAAATCACGTCCCATCAAAATAGCAATGTAGTAGAAACATGATAATTTTAATATTTATTATAAATATACAAATGAGATATATTATTAATTTCAGTTTTTTAAAAAATTTGCATAAAAATTGTATGAAAAGGATATCCTTATAACGGTATAGCCAAATCTTAATTTTTGTATTTGTTTGATGTTCTTTATACACTCCATTCACTTTAACTTCCTTCCGCGACCGACTAAAAAGAATTGAAAAACTCAATGACTTATTCCTAAAAGGGAACCTTATATGCAAAAAGTCAAGCTTTTTTCAACGAAATCATTATGTCGAACGAGCCCTTTTGTCAGTTAATATCTTACACACGTAATGACGCGCGCAGGACCGCAAGACGGCGACGTACATAGCAGTGGAGAAGGGCAACGCGTCGATCCTCAAGGTGCTACTGAGCGCGAACCCGGACCTCGAGATCCCGACGAAGGACGGCGACACGCCGCTGCTTCGTGCCGTGCGCTCGCGCAACGCTGAGATGGTGCAGCTGCTGCTCGACAAGAAGGCCAAGGTATCGGCAACGGACAAGAAAGGTGACACAGTACTCCACGTGGCGATGCGCGCTCGCTCCAAGGGTATCGTAGAGATCCTCCTCAGGAACCCGAAGAACAGCCAGCTGCTGTACAGGCCGAACAAGCAGGGCGAGACGCCCTACAATATCGACTTCAATCATCCGAAAACGATACTCGGACAGATCTTCGGTGCTCGTGAGTATTTATATAGAATGATTTTTCCTTTATCTCACCGTTGACAGTTCCAAAGGGAAGGTAATTTACGTGTTTGTGGTTTTTAGGTCGATTAAATACCAATGAAGATAATGAAAATATGCTTGGCTATGATCTCTATAGTAGTGCGTTAGCAGATATATTAAGCGAGCCGTCGCTTTCAACTCCGATCACCGTTGGCCTTTACGCCAAGTGGGGCTCGGGCAAATCTTTTTTATTAAATAAACTTAGAGGTGAGTCCGGATGAGATTGCTCAACATTTTTTTAATCCTGTGTCAATTGCTAACGCAAAATTGTTATTCCAGAGGAAATGAAAAATTTTGCTCGCCAATGGCTGGATCCGACCTTTCAATTTTCCTCGTTGTTATTCCTCGTTATAACGCACGTTTCGCTTCTAATCGGAGTGACCATAGGTCTTGTCTGTCAGTCGTGGGTAACGGGACTCCTCTCGGGTGCAAGCTTAGTTGTTATTGTATATGTCTTCCTACTGCTGGTGTGGCATGCCAACAAACGGTGAGATTTCTTTTTCCACTTTGCTGAAAACTAATGTAAGAGGGCAGAAGTTATACGTTTATGCTTTGGGCGACAGGTCCGACTGGTATTGGCCGTACAATTTGACCGTGGCGCTGACCACGAAGCTGAACTCGCTGAAGCTCCTGCTACAAGTGACCTTCTGCCACCCACCAGGCAACCAAACGCACGACGGCATCACGATACAGCCGATCAAGTTCTTCTTCACGGACCAGACGCGCGTTGGCACTACGACGGCCGGCGAGAATGCGGTCGTCCAGATGGTCGGCTCCCTCTACGACTGCATCGAGGGCGAGTTCGGCTCGTTGCCGACCCGGCTCTACCGCGCTTTTCGGCCTAAGCCCGTCAAAACGACGACCTCGTGGAGGTGGCGACACCTCTGTTGCCTACCCTACGTCGCCATATTCGAGTTCTGCTTCTGCAGCTTGCTTGTCGGCGTCACCATCCTCACCGTCTATCTCATCGACCGTTCGTCCGTAACGCAAGAGTAAGAGACTGCCATTATTTTTTTAGTTCAATTGTCTTACTGGAAAAATGCTAGAATGCTAATTATTATACTTGGTGTTATTTTTAGACCAGTCATTGATCGCGTGACTGCGCATATCATTATGATTAGTATCGCTTTGTTGTTGGCCGTCAGCGTTGTCGCAAATTTGTATACTTGGAGCAGAACGTTGCAGTCCTTAATTTTCTCGCAGCGAAGGCAACTGAGGCGAAAGATTGCAAAGCTAGAAACGCTGAAAAGCGAGGGTTTTTTACAAACACTGAGGAGTGAAGTTAATCTTATGACAGAAATGGTATGTAAATTTTTATATCTTTTAAATTTATATCGTCTTTCTGTGTATTTATATACAAATGAAATTTTCTTTTGTTCAACAGGTTAAGTGCCTAGATAGCTTTACCGCTCAAAAGAGTCGGTTGGTTGTGATTGTTGATGGTCTTGATAGCTGCGAACAAGATAAAGTTTTACTGGTACTCGATGCCATCCAAGCCTTATTCAGTGATAATGGATGCCCTTTCGTTGTTATTTTAGCAATTGATCCTCATATTATATCTAAGGTACTTGGTAATTTTAATATAAATATTTTAATATTTACGTAAATAAATGATATGAAAATGAATCGAACGCACTATTCTACTTCAAGGCCGTGGAGGTCAACAGCCGAAGGCTTTTTACGGAATCAAATATTGGCGGTCACGATTACCTGCGCAACATGGTGCACTTGCCTTTCTATCTGCAGAACAGCGGCTTGCGCAAAGTTAAGATTGCCCAGCAGACTGCCTTGCACAGCAATAAAAAAACAACTTGGACAGAGGCGGAGGAGAGCGTCAATTACGCGACGTCAAACCCACTGCAGCGCTCGGTGTCGAACCGTCGCTTGAGCACAGAGTCGGGTGTCATGAACAGCACTGAGAAATTGAAGCCACCGAGTCGCAAAGGCAGTAGGAAACTTAGGCTAAGCGAGTCAATAGCTAGTAGTATAGGAAGCAATTTAAATCGACTGGGTGGCGCTCAGGACTTGAACAAGATGTTACTTACGGATGATTACTTTAGCGATGTTAATCCAAGAAGTATGCGCCGATTGATGAATGTTGTTTACGTTACAGGTAATTCAAAAAATACTTTAAGGTAAAACATATTCTCAAAAAAAATTATAGAATTAATCGATTTAATATAACTTTTTCGATATCATTAACAGGAAGATTATTAAAAGCATTCCAAATTGATTTTAACTGGTATCACTTAGCTAGTTGGATTAATATTACGGAACAGTGGCCATTTAGAACGTCATGGATGATTCTGTATTATGATACGAGTGAAGATGGCTTAGATGATTCTATGTCATTAAAGAGTTTATACGACAAGTAAGATAAAAAAATATATTGAAAATTAAAAATGTTTTCATTTTTCTATAATACATTTAAATTAACGAGCTGCAGAATTCTAAATATAAAAATGTATTTCAGAGTTCGCCCGCAAATTCCAATCTTCAAAGATGTACAGCCTCTCCTCGAAATAGACCGAGATGAGCGCAAGCTCGATGTCTTCCTTACCTTCCATCGTTCAAGTCTGCTCGTGAGCGATATGAAAGTCTTTTTGCCATTTACAATAAATCTTGATCCGTACATTAAGAAGAAAATTAAAGAGGAACAGCAAAGCGTGGACGAGGAGGCGAGCCACAACAGCATGTTCAAATGGAACAATTCGATATCGATGGGCGGCGGGCCATCGACCATAGAGACTAGCTGGCCCATGAATCGTACTGCAGGAGCCAATAGGCATTCGAGGTTACAAAGGCCTAATGTCCCACCACAGATTCCGCCAGGTTCAACTTCGATGCCACTCCACGTGGCTCCCTGGCCGAGTGTGAGGCCTGGTTATGAATGGCAATTACCTCAGTGGGCACACATACCACCTGCAATGGAACCCATACCTAAACCTCTTTCCGCTGTTACAACGTTACCGGTGAGAATCAACACTATTTCACCCTAATACTTGTTTAAATATTGTGTATGGCGTTTTAAAAATATGTTTAATGTTTTCTAACATGATGTTTTACAGTCGGATATATTAGATATTAAATTATCTAATCTAACAGTTAATGGATTATGTGAATTGCTAGATAAAATTCAAGATCTCAATACAAACCAAATACCACATTATAAGGAAATAATTAAAGAAAATAATATTAATGGTAGGGTGTTACTTCACTGTGATTTAGCGGAATTAAAAAATGTAAGCGCTCGAACTCGAATAATATTATATTCTTTTGTAAAAGCATTTAAAATACTATTTAACATTAAAATCGTTTGGATTTATTTATCATAGGTACTTAAAATGTCATTCGGTGATTGGGAATTGTTTCGAATGGTGATTGTGTCGTTGAGAGAGCAAGAATTAACTACTTTTACCACTCAGGAAGAGGGACCCCGTAGCGTTAGATTTATTGTTGGACCCGATGAGAACATTCGCAAAGGTATTACGTATTTCCAAAATATTTTACTGCAATCACGAATACTTTAAATCGAGTTTAACATGACAAACGATAAATATTTCTCTAATGCTATTTCAGTAGAACATACAACTCAAAATAACCCTGCGAGGGTCCCGACTATTGTTGAAAAAGACAAAGGCTTGTCTAGAACAGATGGTCCACCTAGAAGAGATTCAAATAAACAATCTATAATGGAAAAACAGGTAAGAGTTCAATTTATACTTTATTTTTAAGTGAGTCTTAAAAAATTCTAAATATCAAAATTCTAATCCAAGTCAAAATAGTTTTTTAATTATCGGAGCAATTATTTGCAATAAGTGATTAAACAAAATATTTGTACAAATTAATTGAAATTAAAAATTAGTATGAAAATTATTGTATACAACAGTTGATAGTATTCTAAAAAATAATAGCTCAAGTAAAAGTATGTAAAATAATCAGTTAAATTATTTTGATGAGATTAAATAAACGATACATATTTATTCTATTTGATTCATCAATACTCGTTATTTAATTTACAAAAGTCACTGATCACAAGTTCTACTTATCGCACGCACGCACGGATATTCTAAAATAAAATTCGCAAATAACAGCTTCAGGTAAGATTCCGATATTTACACTTAGTTTGCACTTTTTTTTAAATTTTATGCTCGATGTGCATAATTCCCCCCGTAGAAGGTTTAACATATATGTGACCGTGAACCAAAGCTTGGCAGTATTTAGGTGTGACTATGAGTAGAAAATTTCGGAGATCCATGATTGTGGGCGTTTTACAGGTGACGCTAGAAGAGCAGATGATCTGCGGCGCGCTACAAACATTGAATGAAGAGGCTTGCGAGGATGTGCTGGACGTGCCGGTATCACCGGCCATCGTCCCCACGGACTCACTGCCAGGTGAGCCCAGTTCTCTTCCGCTTACACTGCCCTTGGTCGTAGTCCAAGAGCCACCGACGTCCGACCAAAGCCCTGACTCCGTTACCGAGGTCGCCACGAATCTGTAGATCCGCAATTAATATCGAAAAATGTATATTGCACCTACACAGAAACACGGCGCATGAGAGACCCGAGGTACGCGGGTTTCGTACCGTGCAAGTGCTGCCATTACAGACAATCCGAAAAATATTTGTATGGGCTGTTTTGTTTTTTTTTTCGTAGCAGTATATTGGTTTATTCTATACGCAACGTGTACGCAAAATGTTTTTTATCGAAAGAGTTCTTTATGATTTCGTCTGTTTTGTGATTTTCGATAGTTTTTTGAGAATTTGAATAGTAGATTTTTTCTAACACTTTTTATGTTAAATAATCTTTAAACCTGTTTTTTTTTCTGATACGTCTATAAAGCATTTCTTTTACATTTTTATTTTATATTGTTAGGCTCTTCGTACTTACAGTAAGATATTTACAAACAAGAGAGTGAAAAATTAATATTTTGAAAAAAAAAATTTTAATATTTTCTTGCATGTGTATGAGTTAAAGCAAAAATTTACTGCAGTTATACATGTTACAGATGGAATGATAGTGAAGATTAAATGTTTCGAATTATTGAAAAACTATTGATTGTCGCGAATACATTTTGCGTGTAATCAAATATCTGTGCCATTTTGTAAAAAATGTGGAAATTTGTGTAGCTATAAATAAGAATGTAGTTTGGATTCAGCAATTGATGTACTTCCAACGTATACGAATCCAATGACGTATTATTGCCGTGATGCAAAATCGTAACTGTCCGTATTGCTGCATTTTATAGTTTAGAATAATAAAATGTAGTTTATACATATACTCGAAGATATATGTAGATATAGCTAAATACAATATTAATGTAAGTTATAGATTTCATATATGCAATATATAGCTAATGTCAATCGATAAAATCTAAATTTATTGAGATATATGATATATGATAATAACAATAATAATGTTGCCATTGATATATCGTTGACTTTATGCATATAATAAGCAATTATTTTTGCGCCTTACGTGTATAAAACATTAAAGATAAATGTCGTAGCTCAAAAGAAAGAAATGATATAAACTCATATACAATAGAAAACTTGACGTAAATTAGGTATAAAGTGTATTTAATTTTTATTAAATTAAAGTCTTACAGACAATTTATTCAAGGATAGTTAGATACTGATGGGAATATAATTTCTTTAACTTCTATTTTTACCAGTAGTAAAGTTTACATTATTTCCAACAATATTTTTTGATTCTTTAAAGAATGGTAACAAACTTAGGCCAAAATATACATGTTTTTATTATCATATTTTATCTACAATATCTAACAAATTATAAGTATATGGAAGATATGTAGACTGTAGAATAATATTAGGAGTTTATATAAATTACAAAATACTTATTAAAATGAAAAATTTTCTAGTTCTACGAGATACTATTAATTCATAAGAATTAATATTAATCTTTAATTTTCAAATCAGATAAAATTTGTACATGCACTGAATAATCAAAATCCTCAAAATAAATAGAGAAATACATTAGTTGACATCAAACTTGAATTGACTAATGTATTAAAATGTTTATATTTCATTTTTACTAACAAAAAAAGTACAAATTATTTTTTTAAACTACCCTGAATCGGAAAATTATTCTGAAAAATTTGTATTCGTATGTACGGTGGATGCTGCGATATCAATGTCTTAAATGTTTTAAGGCAACCATTAAAAGTACCTATGAGACAGTACAAGCTTCTAAGGAATACTACGTTCATTCGAAGAACTGTGATATATGGATTAAGCAAAAACAAAAAGCCTATATATGTCTTCACGAGAAGCTAATAAATCGTTCCTTTTATTGATCTCCGCACTTATGAGTCAGTACACTGTGGATAATGATGACGATGCTGTTAAAATATATATAGACATTGTAGAATGATTTGGTTTTCCGATAATTTGTCCATATTGGATATTATGGCTCCGAAAACTTGGCAATTTCGTCTTCGAGCTGCTCGTTTGCAGATGATTTTGAGCGATTTATATTTTTTTCTCGTTGAACAGTTTGTAAAACGATTGCACGTGCGTGTGAACGTGCCGAAGAAACAAAGTATTATATTATAACTATATTAACATGAATGGCAATAAAGCTTTACTTTAAAAAAAAAATTACTCAGGTGCACAATTTTCTTATTGTATACTCTAGATTATTATGATTATCGTTTAAATGTTGAAACCGTTTTTACGTTTTTACTATCCAATAGTCCTAGGTGCGACGGATGTCAGGGCAGGTCTTGAAGGCAACGGGCTAATATTATATCGTAGTGCGGCACTTTTGTCGCAATAGCTGAAAATCTAAAATTTTTTAATTCTCTTTTTACAATCCTCCTTTACTTCAGATATTGCTTGTATAAATAATACCTTTTGCTTCTCTTATTATGATTGCTAAATAACCACGTGACTACTTTTCATTCGCTACGAGGGTTTTATTAATTCATATTTGGACAGAATGGTATTGTTTCATATTAAAAAGGTGCATTGTTATGCTTTTGATCATCGGATCCAAATGTTACGAAAAAAGTTGTAAAACTGTAATAAAACTCTCAGTCCAGTTGGCTTTTTCTTTATCTACATACTTAATCTTCAAATTTAAATTTTGCAATAATTGAATATATCTCACCGCACTATTCTAAAAACTTAAACTAATCAGCAATCTATAGTTATAAACATTCACCACGCTAAAAATACTTACTTTTTAATAAAAAAAAATCTCGTACCTCTAAACGCACTATGCATGCAGTGTCGCTTTGCACGAGCCCGTAAGTACTGAAATCCGTATCCGTTGAGTCCTTACTATATAAAACCTGCCCCTCTTTACCCAAATAATACATCACTGCAGCTATTTTGCTTTTAGGTGAACGGATCCGCTCGCGGGCCTCCAGCGTCTCGCAGGACACGGACTACGTGATCCTGCAGTCGAACCCCCTCCTGCACTGGGTGCCGGTGTCGGACGAGCCGGGCGACGATGAGACCACATCGGACAGCTCGCTGGAGTCGATGAGCTTGCCGCCGATCCACCGAACGAGCTCTCAGCGCAGCCTCAGCTCGCGCTGCAGTGTCGTGTCGAGCTGCTCGGCGAATCACTACCGAACGCCGCCCACGTCGACGGTGCACGTGCAGAAGCCGCCGGTGATGAGGCTGCCGCATCAGGGGCAGCAGTCCGGAAAGAGGCCGTCGTCGCTTGTGGTCTCGCCGCCCGCCTCGCCGCGGCCGGCCTCGCGCAGCAAGTCCACGGACGACTACGGGAGCAGCGGCGACCTGGTCGCCACCTCCTCGAGGCGCTCGCTGAGGGTGACGCGGCACTCCACCTCCTCCCTCAGCGAAGAGATGACCATTACCATTCCCGTACCTACGACCGCGAGCAGCAGCAGTGCTGGCGGCGGCCTCGGCAAGCTCGGCCGGCTGAAGGAGCGGCTCCTGAGTGGGAGCAAGTCGCAGCAGCAGCAGCAGGGCGAGAGCGTGGTGACGATGACGACGAGCGTGACCGAGGACAGCGACGGCGAGTCGACGCCTCTGGTCTCCGAGCTCTCGAGCCCCTCGCACTCCAACTCGGACAGCGTGTTCAAGCCGGCGAGCCCGACGGAGGAGAGCAGTGACTCTCTCTCGCCGGAGCCCGTGAAGCACCTGCGCGGCGGCGAGCATGCGAGCCTCGAGGCCGTCGAGCACTACGCCGATTCGATCGGCCTCGTCGTGCACGAGTCGACCTCGTCCAACGGCATCCGCTCGCTCGCGCGGCAGAACGCCCAGGACTGGGAGAACCCCGAGACGCCCGTCTGAGACTGGCAGGCTTCCAAGCGAGGCGTCGCTCAACTGGCCGCGGGGCTCGCGTGCGCGCAGGCCGGACCTGCAGGAGTCTCAAGCACGCGCCCCTCGCCGCCAAGGTGTTCCAGGAGTACAAGAATTTCGAAGATTAATCGTGCGATGATCGCTTCGCAGATCAACGAAATACCTGCCTTCTTTTATCCACAATTTCATTGGTTTCCCGCGATGTGCGTTAGGTATAGACTGTAATTTTAAGCGCATTAACATTCCTGGAATTTTCGCGTGACGCGAGGAGGGTAATAGTGTCGCTATGCCTGGCCAAGATTATGATTAAGTAGATAATTATGTGAAAATTGGGAAAAGAATTTTGTGAAAACGGTTTCAATTTTTTCTAATTGTAAAGATTACTGTTCCGCAGCATGTGTATGACTTTCTTTACAAACGAATATCTTAAGACCATGACGAAGTCGCATTTTATAAAAGTGATATTTACTTATAAATATATTTTATCTACTTAAAAGTGTTGTATGGAATTTTAGGAATTGAAAGCTTTTTTTATATACGTCTTACTGTAATCTAATTTTTAATTACGCAAGTGGTTTTCACAAAATCCTTATACTTACATTTTCATAAGCGTGAAGGAAATGTTTTTCTCACAAGGTAAATAGCAAAAGCAAGCTTTGAACTGTCCGGTAGAGCGCCGTTAAGCAATTGATATGGTATGCACGTTTGCAATCGTCGGCGTATCGGTGCTTTATTACGCGAAGTTGAAGGCGAGGTTAATTCAATTTTAGGTGCGCAAATGACCGATACACTTATTGTCTTTACACAATGAGAGGCAGAAACGCATTGTGATTTGATCGTTACTACGGTGTGTAGATACCAAGTGTTTTAGGTTTAACTGTAAACGAGAACAGTATTACTTAGAGAACAGTTTGTGCCTTAATTGATGAAGCGATTAATTCTGAGCTTTTTTATTTCATTTCAAGTGAACAATTCATTTTCGTAATAAGGCTATATAATTTTGATATTTTTATCGTGAGAAACGTTTACCATCATAATCGTAAAACAGATCAATTGCGTTGGTCGCCAAACATGTATTTTAGAAGAAAACTATTTTTGGTATGATATCAAATTTATTAGATATATTTTTTTCAACGAACAAATTTAATCTATTTCTTACTTTATCGAACAAATATACATTTGTATTATTAGGATATTAATAATAAAAATATTTTTTCAAAAATTTATTAAGTCATACAAAGTATTCATATGTATTGCTTATCAAAAAAAAAAAAAAAAATACAAAAAAATACAAAAAAATCTTATACCCAAAAATTCATATTTTTTTAATTTCATTTTTATTCATGCTTTCTTATAATATGGCGGTATTCCAATGATTCGATTGAAAGAATGGTTTCAGTGCCGTAATTGTTCACTTCAATCAAATAATTACTTAAAAGCAGCAATTACCTTATCTTCTGTATAAACGAATTTTTTATTTTAATAATTGTGTAAATTGGAGTATCTGTAGTTCAACAAAAATACAATATCGAAAATGACGAATGCATCTTAACAGTCAATTTCTTTAACTTCAAATCATATAAGATTGTTATTGAACTTGAACAAAATGTAAAATTATTCTATCATCATTTTTTATTGCTATTTTTGATTCTTTAATAAATATTATTATAAATAAAAGTGTGATTTTTATTTCAAAATCCTTTCCAAGTCCTTTATAAAATAAAAATTTATTTAATTTTTAAGAGTATATTTGTTATGCATCATCTAAAAGTAATTTTTCAAAAATGTTTTAAATGATCATTTGTTTAGCAATTAGAATATGTAGGACTTCTATTTCAATTTAATATTGTAATATTAAATATATAATATCTATAATAATATTTTAATATTTTTACCCATTGATAAAAATAATTGAACTATATAATCAAAATCAATTTAATTTACACAGCTTTTGTAAAATATTATATGTTTTATTTAACTTGGAGACAAATTGCACATTTCTTCGCATGTTTTACGAATTTTCGAATATTTTTTACATGTAATTTTAATATATCTCAAATTGTAGCAAATAGTTTTTAAAAAGTTATTATAGTGTATAAGAACTGAATATTTGAAATTTAAATAGTATAATTA
>UCWB01001251.1:0-17638 GCA_900474355.1 Torymus geranii | reverse complement strand
AATCATTCTTCATCACAAAAGTGTCTCTCCTTTATTACCACACCTCAACAATTACAAACTGCTAAAAACTGCTACAAATAGTTATAAACAATTACTAACGTCCAAAATCCTACATTTTATAACATTTTTGAAAATTTTATAATTTTCACTACCAACCGATATATTTTTCAACTAAAATTTCCTTCAAATGTCCGTGCCAGTTGTGCCACACCCTCATGACAATCGTGCCCCACGGGTAGGGAAAGTGAGCAGTTTTAGCGGCGTTGTTGTTTTCATCATTAAAAGATATTAAACATTTTGTTGTAAACTAATATTTGGGCACATTTTCAAATAGTTTCTACGAGTTTGAAAGAGTTTCAAATAGTTTCAAATAATTCAATGATATTTAAAATGAATTAATTTGGTAATTAATTAAACTTTTATTAACTAATAATAAAATATAAATTACTGTAAATGCTAGTTTTTGCAATAAATTTTTCGCTTAGTCTCTTAAATCTATCTAAAAACACATTTTACAAAAGCTTAAACTAATACTCCTATAAATATACATAATCATGATTTACTTTGATTATTATTTTTTATTTCATTCCCGTTTAAAAAAAGACGGATACAACAAAAAATACTTTTGCTAATAATCAAAGTAAATCATGATTATTCATATTTATAGGAATATTTAGTACTTAACGGTATCAATAAAAAATTAGACCAAATGTAATTATTTATAGTGTGCTTGTAGGTATAAACATTATTAATAAATTTATGCAAAAAGTTAGTATTCTATATTTACGTTGCCCACTGATATACTGCAAACCGTCAGGCCCGCCAAGTACGTATGGAAGATCGTAGGCTCACCCTTGCAAGAGCAGTTCTATAGGCTTCTCTTGTCCGCCCTAGATGCGTAATATTATAGTCCAGGCGGTGGACATTTGGAGTGTACATTTCGACCTACTAGCTATTTTATTTTTGATTTCGATTCGTTTAAACCTCCTGAATAAGATCCTTCTTACCCGCAGTCTCAAAACCGTGTGCAACTTTTGTTATTTAACAATTTATGAGGGATTTCGCATTTTTGTTTGTTTCATCGCAATAGCTCGGATCTGGTGGGTTTTAGCAAAAAAGTGCAAGAGATCTTTTTGGTTTATTGTTAAATTTACTACAAAAGTAGATCCCTCCGGAGTCTCTAACATTAATAGTTAATTTGCAACTGGCCGCCAAAGTTGAAAAATGTCATTTTTTAATTATTATTTATCTTTTTAAAAAAGGGCCAAAAGGACTTCAAAATTCTTGTATAACAAGCTTTTATCAATGCAAAAGTGCACGCCAAAGCCCAAAAATATATATCGAATATGACTTCAAAATTCTTGTATAACAAGCTTTTATCAATGCAAAAGTGCACGCCAAAGCCCAAAAATATATATCGAATATTATCGATGTTATTGAAGGTCGAATTTTTTTTGTTTGCAAATCATGCCATGTCTACAAAAATCATTTCTCATTATGGGAAAAAATTCTTCGTATAAGGAAACTCTTCAACTGTAATATCCATTTTGAAAAATTAAGAAATTTTCATATTTATGGATTTAACCGACGGTTTGGCGGGAGGTGCAATAGTCACCTCGACCGATCACCGAAGTTAATCAGCGTTAGGCGCGGTTAGTATACTTGGATGGGTGACCGCGTTTTTTAGCTGTTAAAATTTCGTGTGATCGGTTAGGTGTTGATTGTCTTCTCACAAACCGAGCGGGAGGTGTGGATAAATACAGTTTCGGTGTCTATAAGCCTACGGAATTTGACCTAGAGACATCCAAACTGAATTATTCCAATACACCAACCATTCCGGGGCGGGTTTTCCTAACAGGATTTATCCCACGTGGTTTGCCTATAGGTTTTTCCCCGCCCCACAGGCATAGCTCATCCCGAATGCGGGATGGATTGAGAGGTATGGAAACAGTTTGTAGGTAAAAGAGAGAAGTCCTCAGGAAAATATATAGGTATGATGTAAATAATAGGAATGAGAAATAGAGGTGTGGGAGGATACGCGCTAGGCCAATAGGCTGCATGGAAACCGCACCATATTTATGGCTTTTATCCACTTTTAGACGCGATCACCTTTTTAGACGCCACGTTTAAAAGTCGAAAACGCCTTGTTAAGTCTTCTTTTTGGGAATCGGAATAATACCATTGGAAAGGGCTTAAAAAATGCTATAATATAAAAAAAAGTTTATGATCCGATCATTAGACTCTGAGATATTGATAAGAACGTGTTTACAACGATTACGGGCGTTGTACTTAAAATTATACTCCCGGCTTGCGCGTGTAGCCTCTTTATACTATAGGATAATAACTTTACTTAAAATCTGAATAAGAAATGTTTAATATACGCATGTGTATATGATTATTAAATTTACGTAAAATACTTAAGAAACATTTATACGTTTATTATAAAATTATATGAATTGTGAACCTGTAGAAAATTTGCAGAAACTTGATAGGTATACATAGTTACTAATAAATGTAGATAATAAAAATATAGATATATAACAAAAAAATGAAGAAAAAAACATGAAATAGCAGGTTGAATAATAATAATAATAACAATGACCTTTTTTATAACATGAAACACTATATAGACGCATATATTATTCTTATATTTAATATAAAAAATATTTATTAAAATTACATTTAATACTAAAAGCTTTTAATTTGTCACGTCGACTTTTTATTTGAAAAAATAAAGATACTAATATGCCTCTAAAGTTACGAAAGTCGTAACAGCTTTTGAACTTTTAACGTACTGATTATATAATTTATCACTTTTATTATTGCAAATTGACAATTCATTATTAGTTAACTTTTCATTTAACAGTAATACAAAAGCATGAACAGACTCCTATAACTATAATTAAAATCTGATCATTTTTAGCACAATTTCTCAACTTTAAACGCAAAAGAAAAAGAAAACCAATAAATCGCTACCACGAAATTCCATCACACAAACTCGGATAGACCGCCACGCGTGCGCGCGCGCATCAAGCACCGTGACAAGTGCGCAGACGCAAGTGGGCGGAGCCTATCTCTATTCCCTCAACATTATCCCAGCGTGGGGGTAATATCGCCACATGACAACCATCGGTCGGAGTCCCTGCTCCGTTCCACTGCACGCCGTCTCTCTCTTCTTTTTTTTGTTTTTATTGATTTCCTCGCCAGCACGAGGGAGAGAGAGAGGGAGAGAGAAAGAGGCGGTCTATATACGCATGCCCTATGTGTATTTTGTTTCGCATGTACGCTGGGCTAGAGCGCAGGCAGCAGCATAGCGCTACACGATGTAAGAAGCAAAGTTTTGTACTTGGTGCCGCACGAGTGATTATTTCGTCGAGGAAGCACAATCGAAGAGAGAAAGAATAAGAGAAAGTCTGTCAGGATGACGATGGAGACGGAGGTGGTGCAGGCGGCGACGGCGGACCAGCCGTCGGAGGAGGCTACCGAGGAGCTGAAACCCAAAGGGCCGAGGTTGGTATATACGTATACATTGCGCTTATATGGGTACCATGCAATACATACGGGCAGCGTGAGAAAATCACGCCTGCTGCTGGCTGCTGCTGCACACACACGGGGGAACTGTTGCTTCGATCGATAACGCGCGACTCGCTCCCGCTTTTGTATACGTGTTTCCCTTGGTCTTTTTTTTTTGAGGGGAGGGAAGGATTAGCGTTTTTTATTGATTAGTTTTGAAAATTTGTTTATATGGTATTTGAGGATTGTGGTTGTTTGGGTCGCGCTAAATTTAGAGTTATTGCGTAAATAGAGCAAGTTATAAATAACTTATCAATTTTTGTAAGGGTTTAAAATGAATTTTAGTTTACTTTTCATATTATTGATTAGTAATTTATTAGTTTAGGTTAGATTATTTAAAGTTATTTTTTTTATTCATTTTGAATTATTGGAAATTGAATTTTAAAATGCATATGGATTAATTTTAAAATAGTTAGGAGGAAATGACATAGCTAGTTTAAAAATGTTATCAGTGTAGTTATATAACATTGTTATAACTCTTTTATAGTCCCAAGGATGTGCTGGAACGCTTTACGGACAACGGTGGATGGTATGACTTGATTGTAAAGCAAATGCTCCAACCAGGACACGAGGGAGAATTGTGCAGTTGGTTGAAGGAGTTGGGTCTTGTCAGATCCAACATGAACTGCCCAACCGAAGGTTGCACTGGTAAAACCCTGACTTGGTCTCAAGCGAGGTCCATTGATAAATACAGTTGGTACTGCATTGATTGTAAAAAGAGGCAAACACTAAGAGATAAATCCTTCTTTTTGCAAATTAAGTGTGATCTTAAGCTGTGTATGCAAATTATAGTTGCATGGTGCCAGGATATACCCTGTGAAGCTGTAGTTTCATACTTAGGTTAGTCTTATCAAACAATTAATTATATTTTACATTTATTTTGAAAAAATGTTATTTAAAGACTATAAAATAACATATTTTACTATTTAGAAGTAAAACCTCATGTGGTTAAAAAGGCATACGAGAAACTAGCAAAGGTAGCTGAAGAATATATAAAAAATCACTTAAGTGAGTGGGAACTTGGAGGGCAAGAAAAAATTTTGATTGTCGATGAATTTCCTGGTGGTTATATGACTGAAATTTTGACAAATGCTCCAGTTCCTAAAAAGCGTAATAATAACTGTCATACTATTTTGTGCATTGCTGAGGTGGACAAAATTCCTCCAAGAATGTGGATGCATATAATAAATGCCCATCCAGAGGTAAATGATTTTTGTTGATAATAAGAATTCAATTTATTACATAAATGAGAATGTATGTTAAAAATAATTTTCTTTACATTTAGCCACTATCTTCCAAGAATGCAAAAAATCAAAATGCAGAAAGTAAATGTGGTATGGTTGAAGAAGCTTTGAATGAAATTTGTGCTCATGCCAAACCAGGTAGTTATCTTATAGCAAATAGAAGGGCTCGATGTTGTAATTATGAATCACTTAAGGAATTAAAAGAATATAAGGTTATAAGCATTGAAGATTTGCAAAAATATGACACACCTGGTAAAAATGAACTTCTTCATAATCTTGGTTAGTAATTTTTTGTTTCACTATTTGTAGTCGTTTTTGATAAACAAAGGAAATTTTTAAAATTTGTTGTAAATATAATAGATTTGATATTCACTAATAATGCTTATAGTAACTAATTATAATAGCATAATTTTTTTAATTTTAATAGATACTATATGGCAGACTGGTATTGGAACCTGTGAAGAAATACAGGACATTGCACGAGTTAATGGACTTCAATGTCTTTATGTTCACTTATGGAGGCAAAGGTTTGCTGTAACGCCAGCTAATGCTTTCCAATTTATTATTCAACACATTGCTGAGTGTTTCACGTTTAATTAATCAATAACTTTAAAATAATTAAAAATTAGGTTATCTTTTAAGTGCAGGTAATAGGTTGAGAAAAACTATATTGAATGGTTATATTTTCTGAGAGATTTAATAAGTAATTGGGGAAAGAAGTCTTCCAAAACTATTTTATATTGCACAACTGAGAATCACATAAGTGCCTGTGAAAATAATTATTACTGTTAACAAACTGTTATAAAAATTTATAAACATGCAAAGAATATTTGCCTTAAACATCTTGTTAGAATAAGGTACACGTACTGAGCCAAAGAGGCTGAAGTATTTAAGAACTTCCATCAAGTATTTTTGACTTATGCTTTACCATGTTTTCACATTTATTAAATATTTCGTTTATTGTTATCTTATCATAGTATAATTCAAATTATATTTCCAACTTTTGTAAATAATTTATAAATTGAACATAATGAAAAAGTATATTCTTCAAGCACAACATTAAGCAATTATAATGTAATGAGAATTATGATATTTTATGAGTTGATATAAAGATAAAGATAATTTTGTACCATTTTTAAAATTTATTTAATTTAAGCCGTAAGTGCAATTAAATGTATCTATTCATTACTGAATTATCACGAGATATAAAATTTTATCTTGTGAATTGTAAAAAGTTCTATTTGACCAAAGTAATGAAGTGTTAAGAGCAAGTTATTTAAAATTAATAAAGACTTTAATTAATAATTAGTTTTTGAATACGTAGATAACGTGTTCATTGCGGAGATGTATAGACAACTGCATCTAATAACGTGATTTTAAAAATTAATATAAGATGGTTATATAAGATATAACAAAAAGATAAAATTATGCGATGTATAATATCTTTATACTTAAGAGAAACATTCATAAAGAAACGTGTGTCAATTAAAAATATGTTATTTTTTACCATTTTGAGATTGTAAAATTGCGATATTTGGTAATTTTGTGCCTTTAATAAGTGGTAGGTCAGCAATAATTATGTACAATAAAAATAAAATTCAACGTTTTTAATTGTAAACATACTCTTATACATATATTTTATATATGCTTATTAAAATAAATAAATCATTTTTCATTGAATATCTTGAGATTCATTTTGTGCTCTTTAACAGTTTTCCTATAAAAATGTATAAAAAACATTTAACAATTTAAAAACTATATTTTCTCATTCATATACTTTTTGTACGTTTTTTGATCTTCAACCATCTTTTTAAATACTTTATATTTTTTACAATGATATCTAAAAAAAATAATTTAGTTTTAACATTAATAGAATTGTTTTGAAGATAATAAATTAACAATTATTGAAGTTCAATACTTACGAGTAGGTTTCTTTTATGGGTTGGACAACATTAGCAGAACCTCCCATTACTTTTATGGCTTCACTCACAGATGAGAAAGTTTTTGCTGCACAAGAACCAAGAATAGCAGAACCAACTAAAACAGATTCTCGTTCTTTTGGAAGAAGGACAGGCAAACTCAAAACATCTGCTTGAGTATGTACAAATAATGGGTTTTGACTAAGACCACCACATATAAGCAATGATTCTATTTTATGGCCAGCATTTGTCAAAGCTTCCAGAATATGTTTTGTACCATACTGTAATAAAAAAATATAATTTTAAGTATTACATAGACAAATACATTTCCAATTGTTATATTAATATACAACGGTATGAGAACATAACTATAAAGTATACATACTGTTAAGGATTGCATAGTTGCCAAATATAATAATGCTAAACTTTCTTCATCAGTCGATAACATGAGGCCACTTATCTACGATAATACCAACAATTCTTATCAAGTGTGTGGTTAAACATTTATTCTTTATAAACAAAGTTCTCTCACCATTCCATGAAGTGTTGGATC
The DNA here is from genome assembly GCA_900474355.1 of Torymus geranii. Taxonomy (NCBI): domain Eukaryota; kingdom Metazoa; phylum Arthropoda; class Insecta; order Hymenoptera; family Torymidae; genus Torymus; species Torymus geranii. Next base: position 10,349 of record UCWB01001251.1, on the reverse strand, counting down.
AGCTAATGGAGAACGATTCCCGTGAAAATCAGGCCAAACATGGATTTCTTCAGTTAAATATGCTATATTTGTCACCTTTTTTTTACTAGCCATTGATTGTAGAAGATCAGAAAGATACTGTTGTATATGTCTATAAATTTATAATTTTGTCAATTTCTTGTATTAACAGTGTATCATATTAAAGAAAAGTATTATAAATACAAACACTTTTGGATCTAATTTTTCTTGTATCTTTGAAGCAGCGGGATGACTATCAATTATGTGATCAAGCAACTTGCCAGTTGTACTTTGTCCACCTTCATTAAGCCACAGATCAGGTACCATTGCACTGTAATAAGGTCCCCAAACACCATCAACAAATATTTTATCTTTACTGACGGCCATGTGACATGTTGATGTTCCACAAATTAAACCTTTTAACATAATTTGATGATGTTTCATTAATATTTCTATTTTTATTTTACTGGCAATAGACATACAATATTTTACCTAATCTACTTGTAAAATCAGATGAAATTTTTGGTGCTGAGCAACCAAGCATTCCTAGACCTCCAGCATGTGCATCAATAATTGATGCACCTACAGCAGTTCCTTCTAAAAGGTCCAATTCTTTAGCAGCTCTTAAACACAATCCAAAGCTAACTGGGTAACCAGGTGGTTTAACATCTTGACCTGCATAAAATTATAAGACTCAGAATATTTATTATAAACATTATTTCAAGTTTCAAAGTATATATTAACTACCTATTTTCTTCCAGTTATTAGCTTTTAGATCAGATAGGCCAATTTCATCAAAATAATCAGCACACCAATGATTGTTTCCACTAGGGCTGGCGCTAAAATTCCACTTACAAACCAATGAACACAATGACCTGAAAGATGTTTAAAACTTTTCAATTCTTTTGCTAATTCTTTATCTTTATTATTCCAACATTAAAAGTCTACCTAGATTCTGAATTAGTTGCCTTCCAAGTTAAAAAGTCAGGTAAATCGAAAAATAATTCAGCCTTTTTCCATGTATTTGGTAAATTCTTTTTTAGCCATAAAAGTTTTGGTATTTCCATTTCCAGAGATACTTTTCCTCCAACATATTTCAAGATTTCATGGCCTAATTTATTTATATAGTTAGCTTCTTCTGCAGCTCTGTGATCCATCCATAAAATGATGTTTTGATTGTCATTGCCTAAATAAAATAGTTTTGTATATAAAAAATCCATTGTGTATTGTTTAATAAAATAAATATTAAATATAATTACTACCTGTAGGACTAACAGAAAGAGGTGATCCATCTTTACCTATAGTAACTAAAGAACAAGTTGCATCAAATCCAATACCTTTTATCTGCTCTTTTGGAGTTTTAGCAATTACTTTCTAAAAAAAAAGTTTTCTTATTTATAGTAACTAAATTAATGTTGCAATTAAAAAGCTTTTTCAAAAATAAATTTGTAATTATACTTAATTAGTATTACCTTCACAACATGACATACTGATTCCCAAATGTCATCAGATGATTGTTCATAAAACTTAGCCTGAGGATTGAATGTTTTGATTGGATGCACTGCTGTCTGTATAATTTTTCCTTGCGCATTAACCAGTGCTGCTCGAGCACTTCCAGTACCAACGTCAACACCCACAAAATAATCCATTATTGTCAAATATGTAAAATTGGTGTATCTTTAGTGTCACCTAAAGATGTGTTACATTCAGCTCTCCTTTCGATGAGCAACTGAGCTCTCTGTCTTTTGTGCTGAAAGAGAAAAATTATTATCACTGCTACAGTTTTACGATAGAACCATACAACTATAATTTCTTATGAGAGCGTGACCCTGAGATAACACTAAAGTTGCATAAGTACCCAATCATTGTCCAACAAACTATAAATGATGTAATAAATCAGTTAAACCTAAGATTTCTAAAACCACTGTTTGATAACTCCATTTTGATTTTTTTTAAGTTTTATCACAACAATTTTTGAAAAACATTTATTAATATTAAAAATAAAAAAAAATAAAACAAAACTATAATTATAGTAGAATTATAGTACGCAATGTAAATGTCGCACGCGCTCCAATTCAAAAACCGCTCAAATCTGTTCTCCACTCATATCACATGCATGCAATAAGTAACTGCAAATATACATATTATATGTATCTTCGATAAAGACCAGTATTAAGAGAAGATAAAATTGCGATAAGTAAATGCGGACTCTGCGTAGCATGTCATTATTATCAACCTCGTTATCTTCCCGGAAGAAAAAGGCAACAGTAGAGCTCGTCGTTGCCGCCGCCGTCACGCAAAATCGAAAGTGCAGAAGCCTCAAGAATAAGCCGGCGCTATACGACATTTCGCCAACCACGTGGCGCGATTACCCCGCGTTGTTTACGTTTCCCGCACGACCGAGGAAGCTGCATGTCGAACGGAATTGTAATGCGAGACACGGATATTGAGCTGGAGAACAAGCTGGAAGAAGGTTAGGAGAAGACTCAGGTGCGCTTTATTCGCATTGTTCAGGATTCGTGCGAGGAGTGTGATGTAACGCTCCAGCTGTTGCCTGGTTGCAATTATAGTGAATTAGAGAGTGTATACTGTACAGACACATAATATAACCTCAAAATGGTTCGGTACAAGAACAGGTATAATTTGTTTTGTTTATGTTCGCGTACTTTGTCAATTTTTGCAATGGTTTTTTTCTTTAATTTTTCTGCAAAGTTTAATAATTAATCCTTTAATTGTTGTCAATAATTGTTACCTTACTAGTGATGTAGTTTTAAAACTGATGATGAACTAAAGGATATAGTGATTCCATGTAAATATTTATTTTATTTCATCAGATACATAACAGTACAAGTATCCCCCAAGGACAAGAGCGATAAGAGTTTATGGTTAAAGCCCACTGCTCTGCATGAAGCTATTCAAATGAAAGTTTCGGATATGTATGGAGACTTAGGAGTAGCTGCGATCAAAGCAGGATTTACAGGTAGTTAAGATAAATTTTATCAATTTTTTAAAGATGACTCATTTTATTTTATAAATTAATGATACACTGTACATTTCAGCAAAGTATTGTAATATGCACACAAAAATAGCGTTGATAAAAATTCGTCATGGGCCACATAAGTTTGTTTTAAATGCTATACCAAAAATTAATGATTTAGGAGGAAAGACTGCACAGCTGAAAATTATCTACGTTGGAGCTACCATGAAACATTGTTTTATATTTATCAAGGTAAACATTAAGTTACTCATGAATCATTTATTCTGATTAGATGATTATCATTAACATTATATTATAATTTTTCAGAAATACCAAAGAAGAAAACTGGAATCTATGTGGAAAAACATGAAAAATGATAAAGAAAGAAAAGAATTGGAGGATGCATTAATGACCATGACACCTGCCATGAAAGACTTTATGTAATATCTGTGATAAACATAAATAATTTTATTATACTTGAAGTGTTAACTACAAATGGAAGATAAAAGTTTCTCTTGTAAATATTAAATAGGAAATTGAAGAGTTTTCTTCATTATATGTTACTTTCAACTATGCTTATAAGCAATACATCTAGCAATCTACATTAATTATTAAATAAATTAATGAAAAAGAAAGTGTTTTATTTTGCTTTTAATGGAGTTTTATAGTCACGTATGTATAAAATATATAATAAAAAAAGATTACTTAATTTTGACATACTTGTACATACATAAGATAATAATATATTAAAGTTAGTTGTATTTAAAGTAAAAAAAATCAAGCTACTTTATTGTCAAAATTTCATTCGTCGCAATCCTGCAAAATAATACTAGGGATAAAAAATTTACGATCATAGTCTTCCTTTTCAATCCTCGCAATGTATCGGAGTATAACAATAATGTTCTAAGACCCTTGATATATATATATACCCACCCGCATTCCTTATTCACCCAACGGTCACATTTTCAAATCCGCCAACCACGCGTGCCCGTCCAGCAAGTACAAACCAACCCAAAAAACCTTTCTCCCACTCTCTTTCTCCTCTCTATTCAACATCTCCGGAATCCATCCGCTGCTGCGCTCCAATAAAAAGAATCTCTCCTCTCTTTCTCTCTCCCTCGCACTTTATATACTTCGATCCTTCCCGCGCGCAGTTACATACCGTCGAGGCGGCGCTCGCTTTCGGGCTGCAGCGGCCAGTGGCCGCGAAAATCCCTCGCTCGCCGCCTCGCGCCGCCGGCATCCTATCCTGCGCGCGCCGCTCGGTAGCTCCTCAGTACGTACGTTGCCGCCGTGCAGCAGCGACGAAAGCGAGCGAGCGCGTGTGTGCTGCAGTAAATATACATATATGTAGTAGTTCGAACGAACGAACGAGAGAGAGAGAGAAGAAGGGAGAGAAAGACGCGTCTGGTCTCTGCATGCATGTCGGACGGGTACCTACAGAGCAGCAGTTAAGCTCGCGCTCCTTCCGGAGAGGTTGTGTGATAAGATAGGAGCATATAATAGTATTCGAGGAAGTTCAGAGGAATAGAGAAGAGTGCGTGCATAGAAACGAGCGATCGATTGAGAAGAAGAGACAGAGAGAGAGAGAGAGGGGAGGGAAAAAGGGCAGGTATAGCTCGCAGCTGCGGGCTCGATGAGCAGGGGGTTGCTGCTCTCGACGAGGACGACATAACCTGAGCCGACGTCGTCATGGGAGGCAGCGGTTGTGGCGTTGTCATACCTTGAACGGCGAGAGCACACTGCAGTCCAGGTAGGATCCTATTTCAGCTCTATATATACGATAATCTCACCATCATAAACGATATCGATGACGTGCGTATGACTGTAGAGGGAGGTTTCCACAAGAGGGTGAGAGCCTCCCTACAGCAGATTCGCGGGCGTTTATTTTGTTTATATACGTGAGCCCGCAAGCGCGCGCGCACCTGGAGAAATAAACGCGACACCGTGTGTGTACTTACGCAGTCGCGTTCGGCCCAGACTTTATGTGCCGTAGACGAGAACACGTACGCACCGCATATAGGATACACGCGCATGGGGGGAAGTCGCTACGTTTCTATATACACGCCGACGTTTTATGTTCAACGAGCGTTACATAAAAATTGCTCGCTGTATATATATGAGAGGAAATATGGAGAGTATACACACAAGCGAGGCCGAGGCTCTTTCTCTCGAGGTTTTTGAAAAATTCAGAGAGCAGACCGACGACTTTATCGCGCGCCCGTGTCCGGAACGGAAGGTAAATAGTCGCGGCTGCACATCACGGGGTGTGTGTTGAAAATGCTCAGCCGCGAGCGCGCCGTGACTAATGGTTGATGGCCGTGTGTGATAAATGATAAACGGAGGGAATAAGGAGAAGAGAGACGTTTAATTTTAGAAATTGATTTTACAGTGCGAGGGTAGGTAGTTTTCGATGTGGGGGGAAAATGTGGTTATAGAGCGATGAGAGGAATATTGAGTTTGGCTCGGATGATGATGGGGGTTGTGTTAAATTGGCGTTAGATTGAAATGCGGTAATTAGAGTTTACGGGAGAGGATTGAAACTGGTATATGGTTGTTGCTGTTGATTGGAAGAATATTTGGAACATGTTTCCAACAACGTTTGATAATAATATGAAAATATCGTTGAATGTGGGGTAGCAAGGATTTTTATTCTTGTCGTAAATGAATTTTCCGTTTCAATGATAAGACGCAGAAAGTATAGAGAACAATGCTGTAAATAAAACGGTTGACCTCCAAACATATTTCTTGCGCCACGAGAACTTTTTTTACTCGATCTCGAGTAAATACCGCTCTCTGATCCTTAAAAATGTATATATATATATATATATATACGTTTAAAATAAATACTATAGTCGCGATCAGAATATAATTTATATATGAAATAAGATATCTCCTGGAAATATTATTTATTATTAGAAAACATAATGCAACTGATAATGTTCAGTCATTAAATATTATGAAAACATAGTAATCAAATGGTAATGCGAGAGCTGATAATACTTTTTATACACTTCCAAAATGTTATTTAAACTTTACAAAAGTTTCGGCTAAAATCCATTTATAACGTACTAATGTATATTCAACATATGTAGATTTGTGTATAAAAACCGTTATGCTTTATATATTTACCGACACGATAAAATATTTCTGACATCACATGTATAAATCTCAAATAATCCTATCCAAAATCTCGTGAATTTCACATATAAGATATAGAAATTTTCAAAGCCCGGATTATAAAAAGAAAAATAATGACCGCAATATAACCAACAGTGATACATTGTCCAGCATATTATCACACAACTTCCTGCAACTAAGTACATCACTTTATAACAAAACGCGTAACTTACTACACTCGATCCCACGGACGCGCAAAAATCTCCGTCATTATTTCCCACAACAGAAACCTCTCTCACACACACACACACGGCATCCAAAAAAAAAGCGATCGACCTCTTTGCACCCGGACGTGTATACACGCTCGCGAAACTCGGAAACAAAAAAACGCCGCGAGACAGCCGCTCAGCCACTCGCTGCCACGGGCGCTCGATGTATATAACGAATAAATCCTTGCCCCCCCGACGGACGGCGGAAAGAAAGACAAACACATACACGTAGGTATATACACACACACACACCCTCTGCGAAGTGAATTTCGGCAAGAACTCGCGGAAGAAGAACAGCGGTAACGGCACGTCCTCGGCGAAGGTCAGCTTGCTCTCTCGCACCCTCGTCGGCCTATTTTCCCCGCTTCTTTTTCCTCCCTATTCCGCACATCGCTGCTGTCCGCCCGCCGGCTGCAGCCAGTGTGTGTGTGTGGGTTTTCTGTGTATGTCGAACGCTCGCCGCTGTCTCGGCTGGCTCAGCTGATTATTCTCTTCCCTCTCGAACTATCGATTTCCTCGCTCGCTCGTGATGTACACGCTCATCACGCCCTTGCCCCGAAATTCACACACGCGCGAGCGCTAGAAATCGGCCTATCGCTATAGCAGATAGATAGTGTAATTTTAGCGTTATGCGCACGATTCGCTCGAGGGAATTTTGAGAAAGTCGAGGGATGGCTGTTATTGCTTTTCCATAATACAGCCGGTTGAAAGTGTATAAGTATACGCAAGTATTGTCCGCTCCGAAAGTTGCAGATGCATGCGCGCGCGGGCGTGCAGGTATAATAACATTATGTGGAAGAGAATGACGAATTTTGGCCAGCTGTGTGTGGATGTGGGTTCAGCTATATAGGGGAGAGGGTGTGCGACGCGAAATGTATAGGGGGCTGGTTCTCTATGTTTCGGTGTTTGGGGAAGCGAAATTGAAATGACTAACGTTTTCGCGTGCGAGTGTTTCCAGCGAAGAAGAATGGGGGTTGTGTCGCGGAGGTCGAATCGATGTTTGATTTGTAGGAAAAGTTTCGTTTGGATGTATACTTAATTGGACGTCGATTGTTTCATTGTTTTTTTGTACTGTGACGTAAACTTTTTTCATTATACTCTGGCAGATGTATTCTATGCTTCAAAAGCCATATATATAAAGTTTTACGAGTAATTAATAATTATTTATAAAATATAATTCCATGATAAAAATTGACTTTATTCGCTTCGTTAAACTTTTTTTAATTAAAAAATATTGTGATACTGATTTTATCATATAAATTCAATAACCAAAGAAAAACAATTCGTGTATATTATATAGACAAACATATAATTAAAACCTTAAACAATAATGTCTCCGACAATACACATTTCAACACCACCAACATGTTATTATACTGCAAACAAGACTTTCTCCAAAAAAGTATCAAATTTCATCCAGGATATTAAAGCCAGCGTGCGCGCGCAAAAAGTACGTTAATAAAATTCGACGTCTGTTGTTCCTCTCGGCACAATGGACGACGACTGCTGCTGCTGCTGGCAACGAGTGCACGAGCGAAATTAAATAAAGGGCGAGCAAGAAACCGCATGCATGTTTCGTTCGTTCGCGACTCAGACCTTAATGGACGGCAGCGGGAGAGAGAGAGAGAAAACGAAACGTCTGGCTCTCTCTTTCTCTCCCTCTGTCGGAATGGAAATAGCGTTTTACGCCGTTTTTAGGAAAGGAAAACGAGCTAATGCTCGCGCGTCACGGAAATCACGTACACTCGTATAACGAGAGAGTATATAAGCTGCGGTGTACCTATTCGTATGCACACACGTGAATATACAGTATGGTAGGCGCGCGTGCATCTGGCTTTTTGAAATAGTGCCAGAGCTCTGCGGCTTTCTTTTTATCGCTCGCCGGAGATCGGTTTCAATAAAGTCGCAGTGGTGGGAAAATTAGCTTTTAGGTGATTCGCGCGGCGGGGATTGAGCGCGAATGTGCATGTCTAATTGAATGTATGCGGTAATGAGGTTTTTGAAGTTTGCTGCTGCGGCAGAGAGTAATTTTAATGAACGTAATTTGCCTCAAACTGTGTACGTACGTCAAACGTGTTTAAAAGTTTGATAATTATACTCAAGTAAAATTATATTAAAGAAGTTTATTATACTGATGCGCTTCTATGTATAAAAATAGAATTTTCTATCGTGATGTTGTATATACCACGAGTTAGCTAACTTCTAAACGAGACTTAAGGAAAATTTAAAAGGACATAACTCAGCGCATCGGAAGAGTCTATATTTTGGCAGTTTGGTTCACGATGCCACTTGCAATTTCAACCTAATGGTTACGAACAGCATCCGTTTGAAACTATTTATTGGCAATGCTATACGCCCGTGCGCAGTGCTGCACTTATACGGGACGGATGTTTTATATACGCGGCACAATTTAGTTCGCCGGCTAATTTAAAATAGATTACCATCTGTATTATTAAGGAGAAAGAAAAACAGTGGCCCTTGTTCCGCCCGTCGACTTCAATTATGCTTTCCTTAATTAAAGTGTCATCCATTTAGGCGGGGGGTACGACTGAGCTATCTAACTTTATATGCTCATCAATCGCTGATTGTACCGTCCCCGAAACTTCAGTTCGATGAAAAGAGAGTACATAGTATTGCGTTCGTATATATATCGTTTGCAAAAGTTTAAATCACTGCTGCATTATACTGTCTCGTCATGCTGCTTTTCTGCTCATCGACACTTTTGAATTCAAAACGACTTTAACCTAACTTTACCTAGGTACAGGTCAAAAATTCAAGTCCGCATTGATAGATTTTAAATCGTTGTTCTAACTTCTTTGTATAAAAAAATAAAGTTGCAATTAGGACCCAATTCACTATACAAAGCGGCGAACAACACTTTCATTACGACACATTCCTACACTACAAAACTTCCCTATACTGTTCCAAAGCTTCAAATTTTTTACGCCCTTCGTCGACCCTCCCAACAGTTAAAAGCTCGCTCCGCCCGGCATCCGACAGAATTAACTAAAAGCACAACGAAAAGTTCGTTACCTCGTCAAGCCCTTTTTTCCTCTCTTTCAACCCAACCCACACACGTGAGACGCTCTTTCGTACAACAAGCAACGGTAATCCCATCCCCCGCCAGAAAGAACCCATACTCTCCTCGCATTATATACATATGTGTGCAGACTTACACTCCCACAGTCGTCGAACCCATCTCTCGCACTCGAAAAGAGAACAAACGGAGCTTACATACGTATGGCCAACAGTTCAAAGGACCCCTCGCACACACACACACTTACTTATATGCCTCTCTTTCCCCCTGCAGTCTGCGCGTCTTTCTCGTCGTCTCGCCCCAGCGTATAATTATTTATCTTGCTCGCTCGCGCAGAGGAAGTCGGATGTATGCATGTGTGTGCAGTGCGAGCGCGCGAGTTGTGCCGGCTATAATGCGCGCGGATTGACCGGAGAGAACGGGTTTATCTCGCGCGCGCGCGCCTGCATCATGCACCTATTACAGGATAGACGTCTTTTTGCATCCGGGATGTTTCCGGCGCTCCATTGTTCGCCGTGGTTATTGTGTATAGACTGCTTGACACTTGTTCCTATGGCAGGGCGTGGGGGGATCGGTTTGATTAATGGGGCTGGAAAATTATGGGATTTCGCTTGATGGGCGTGTATACGTGTATGTAAAAGTTTTGTGATTAGAGTGGGTCGACCTTAAGATTGGAATTTAATTTTTATGAGCTACTTTCTTTCGGGAGAATGAAAATTCGGTGGATGTATTCGGAGTGAAATGAAATGCATGATGTTTTTTTTCCTTCGTTCGGAGGTAGGTGCCTTAACCTTTGATGTGTTGGAAGTGCGCCTCTCGTCGCAGAGACCGAGATATATTTTTGAATTTTTACGATGCACCGCGGCTCTCTCTCTCTCTCTCTCGTTCGTATCTTTTTATAGGTTTGATAGTTTAGTCACTAAATCAGAAGCGAATTTACAGTACCGTA
>UCWB01001250.1:0-17556 GCA_900474355.1 Torymus geranii | reverse complement strand
CACATACACACACACACACACACACACACATACATACACACACACATACACACACACACACACACACACATCTATATATATATATATATATATATATATACGCGTGTGGGCAGCTCCCGGGTATTGTAACCAATAAAAACTTTATCGATTCGAAAGTTTCTTCATCCCCCCAGCGGGGAGGTTATAGTCAGCCCCCGAAAAAACAGTGGTTGCGACTTGCCTGTTGGCGAAAACACAGCTAGTGGGTATGAGGCCGTGCACCGTATAGCTGATGGCCCTGACCAGTATGCGAAACTGGTCGCGGCCATTCAGCGTCTCCTGTTTTATGCTGAGGATGACGGGCCCCAGGTCCTCGTCGTTGGTGAAGTAGTTCCAGTGCTCCGTGCCGTAGAAGTACTTCTCGTACGTCTCCTGCTCGACGGAGGTCAGTTCGAAGCCCTGATGGAAAGTATAAGCGAAAATAAGCGCACGCGATTTCCATAACAATTGGGAACAATGAAGAATAAATTGGGAGCTGTAATGTTTTTGAGTACGGTGTGGCTGACTGAAGCTTGACTGTAACTACTTATCGCGAAATTATAATCCTCCGAGATCATCGTGGTATTCAGCCTTTGTTTCGCGAATTTTACGTTCCTTGTGTAGTCGAAAAAATTCATTAATAAGGCATTTTGGCATTCATGTATTCTGATTTTAAGGATCAAAAGTGCTATAGTATTATATTAACCTAGCCTACTTACATATTCTTATACTACTGAATACAAAATGTGTGGTGCAAAGTCAATAGATTTTATGAAAAAAATCCCCGTTGTTCAAACAATTTCCGACACTTATTTACTCTCTAAATATAATGAGACGATAAAAAAATGAACTTCATCATCATACCTGATTCTTTTCCCACTGCTCCTCGATGGCGGTCTTCTTCCTCGGCACCTCGTCACCATCCACCTCGTTCTCCTCGTACAGGCAGTACTCCTGTCTGTCCCTGTGGTGCATCGTCGTCGCCTGCTCGAGGTCATCGTTGCCCGTCTGCTCGACGTCGGTGCCATCGCGGTCGCTCTCGCTCTCGTCGTAGATCGTGTCCGAGTTGATCTGCTGGCGCGAGCACTCGATCCAGTAGCCCGGCGTCGGCAGCAGGTTGTGCGGGTACTCGGTGCAGAATTCATCTGCGAGGTGAATTTCGGGTTTCAGGAATGTCGAGTTGCTGAGTGAATAGTGGGTAAAGGGTAGGTTCGACGTTTACATTTTATACGATCCGGTAAGTTACATTGTCATTAAGTTAAGGTATATAAACGATCGCGTGTTACTTGAGCAGCCGAGCGAGGCCGCTAAGTTGTGACTACAATGGAGATTTCTTCCAAGTTGACTTTTCGCTGTATAAATATAATTTACAAGCCTCATTAACGATTTTCTAGTACAAATGTAGGAAGTCGATAACACATGCGTTGTTTTGACAATGAAGTCGATGTAATTGCTTTGATATAAATGATGTTTAAGCAAACTTTACATTTTTATACGTAGTTACAAATTATCATAACAGGTTAATTGTCGCATGATATCCTTGGTAGAAGGAATGTTAATCATAAATTTCTATTTTTCAGTTAACTCTATGACTATAGGATCAATATTCTACTTTTATTTGCTACTTACGTCCCAATTGAATGTAAGCTTTAGCATTTACATCTGATCACATTGATATTTTAATGACTTATAATACTTTTAGGTATATGTTGATATTGTTACATATTGATATTTATTTAAAATGTTTTTATTCGATTAACACGTTAACTATAAAATTTCGTTAATTTTCTACCAGGGATCTTACATAACTTTTCTTATTCCATAATTTCAAAACATTGATAATAAATAATAAAATATTTTCGGCTCACATACTATCGATATATAGTATATATGTTAGGAACAAGAACAGCTTATGTAAATTACAATATAAACCAAATTCACTGCAATTAAAAGTAAAAATGATATTTTTTCTAAAATAACATCTTAGTCGCTGATCTACTAAATTACAAAGAAAAACTTGGTACAAGACAAAAAAAAAATGGTACAATTATTGCGAAGGGTAGCTACGCTGTCGGAGAAACGATAAAATAACAATACAGTGGTTTATTAATTTAAGAATCGATAGCTGTCATTATAATTAACCTCAAGGCTGTCTGCTGAAGTTTTCATTGGAAAAATAATGGAATTTTTTTAAAATTAAACTCCGCTCCAACCTTGACAAACGCTCGTTTCCTCGTTTTATTTTCAAAGTATACCCTCCACACGTATACGCATTACCACCCGACTCTTATTTAAGGGAAACTTTTTCACCAAAATCTCACAGATTCGCAAAAACTCTATAAATAATCAACGCGATCCTACTGTACATATATATATTTATAGTAAAAGCTGACCGACAGCAGGATATTACAAAAACACAGTGTGTAAGGAAATCTCGTTATTACTTGATTAATCAAAGCTAGACGACAGCAGATCGAGCTTGAGCGAAAAAAAAAACAAACTCATCCAGGCGTTTTTCCTCTTCCTCACTCGCACTCTCACTCTCTTACTCTCGAATTGAATCTAACGCAAATAGATGTTGTTTACACGGCCGAATTCATTTCACCGTTGCCACACCCTTGCGCGCACACACACACCTATATATAGGTATAGGAGAAACAAATTTGCACTTCGCAGAAATTGGAGCTGGAGCGCGTTGTCGGGACCGCAATCAAATCACTGTAAGGTAGAACACCAAGCTATTTTCACACGGGGCTTGGTATTCGAACTTAGAGTGACCCGCCTACGGTTCTCTCTTTTTCCTTCTTTCTCCCTTCTTCGTCCTCTTCTCTTTTCCTGCGCTGAGCCGGACGTGTACAGACGAGGGCCGCTGCAGAAATTTGTGAATGAAGAGCGAGAGAGCGCGAGCGCGCGCGCGAAGAAAATCGATGGCTGACGAACCACCTGTGGCTCGCGCGCTTGCTCGGCCAGCTGTCTTCTCACTCTCTCTCTCTTGTGTGGGTGCGTTCATACGTCGCGGATATGCGAACATGACAAATACTCGGGCGCACGCTCGCTCTCTCTGTCTCTATCCTAACGTTTCATAATTGAGGCTGTTCGTCATGGCAAGCGAGTGTATACCCGCGCGCAAACCCCACAGTTGATATACACCACTGCGTCGACGTCAGTTTCTGGCGCTGAGTATGGAAGTGGGTTTGTCAGCGCGCCTCGGTGTTATATATTAACAATAAGTCTTACGCCGATTATCATTGAGTAACGTTCGTGTTGTCCTCTAAATTGACATGTATGAGTACATTTTTTGTTTGTTTAGAATAACACGTATACTTAGTTGCGAGAGCTCATTTTAATCGAATGACCTAGATATTTGTTAAAGACGTGAAAATTGAGGCTTGTAAAATGTCAAACTCCGTTAAGGCCTCGTAATAAGCAAAAAAGGCTATATAACGATCGTGCTTGTTCATTAACTTTTCTCACATTATATAAATTATGTCCGATAATTTAAAAATATACGTGTATAATCGCTTGTTTGCATGCGAGCGGCTTTTATAACTACTCGGCCAACAGTGATTATTCAAGTCGTACAACAATCAACGCCGCATATATATCCGACATTCCTTATTAACGCACGTTTTAACGAAATCGACACGACAGAGTAGTCGAGTATTAGATCGTGCCACTGATTTTATTCGAGTATTATTTCCGCTTCGATAAGTATCAAGATACGATCGCATTATGAATATTTAGTGGCGTCAAATATAATGAAGATTTACTCTTTATATACGATTGCACGGACAATAACAACAATATAATAAATAGGACAATGCGCGCACGCGCGCGTTCCTTCGTCGGCACAACAATAACAAGACCACAGCAGTCGAAACAATTATAAGGCGTCATTATAACGCCCCCGTTATATTGTTTTCATCGCGCTTTTACCCCGTTTTCTCGCTCTCCTCCGAATAATATTCGCCCGAGATACGACCACGCTCGACATTTCATTATACCATTAATGAACGCTCGCTGGCGTTCGCTCGCGTAAAACACGTCAACCGAATTACGCGAGGTAGGTTATATACATACGCGCTTGGGTGCGGGGAATTCAATCTGCCGATGAATGTCATAATTGCACGAAGGAGAACCGTTAAAAAATGTGAGCGAGAAAGCACGACGAGCATCCTATCTCATTACGCGTAACGAGTAACGTAACGTTGGCTTACCTGAGCAAGCCTGCGGCGGCAGCGGGAATATGAGGGTCGTGGAGGACTTTCTCCTCGCAACTGCGCAGCCTAAACTTTGGGGCTTGAAGCTGCGCAACTGCTGCATGAAGTCCGAGCACTCCATCAGCGCCACGTCGGCAAAGTGCAAGTCGCAAAGAATTTGGTTTTTGAACCTGAGGGAAAAGAGAGTGAGGGGGGCGATATATCTATATGTATATAGGGAGAGAAAGTACAACGCGTGGCGGGCGTATTTGAGATTGTTGTAATGACTGTGGAAAATTAGTTTGCCCTCGGTAAAAGGAGCATATTCATGTAACTGAATTTGTTTCGAGCTTGAATTGTTCGGGAAAATTCTTGAAATATTAATATAATGCAAAAGGGAATTCGGGGAATAAGGCGTATGGGGAAAAGCAAATGATATTTTCACAGAAGTCTTTGACATATTCAGCTGTATTGAATGCTTATTATTAAATTTGTTATAAAAAAAAGATACCAATTTAATACCCATTACGACAAATAGAAAAAATTTTTATCGTACATCATGAACATGTTCTTTCACTTTAATATAATACAAATCAAATGAAATTGTACATGAAAAATTTGTCTAAAAAAATACGATTTTATCAGTTTTTCTTATTTTCTGAATTCGACCCCAAAACTTGTATGTATAAATATCTAATTTTCCCAAAAATAAATATATGCATGCCGCATAACCCGAAAAGGGTCTCGCGCGAGCCATTGATTGTATCGAGCAAGCCAAGCATATCCTTACCTGCGCGCCCGTTTCTGGTTGGGTCCCGTGAGGTTGAGGCCGCAGCTGTTACATTTTAGGCACTCCTCGTGGTAGTGGTTGTTGTCGTAAATCGGGGATGGCTCTGCAAACACAGGCGAAAGCCACGTTTTCCAACGTAAGCATGATTTTCGAAACTCTCCGCAGTCTCGGTTCAGTGAACAAGGGCTTCTTTTTTCTCTCTAATCATTCATTTTCAATCATTCCATCGCGCGAGATTAAAAAAAAATTAATCGAAACAAAGCGATTTCTGATACTCCGGCAAGTGGTTTGTCAAAACTGTAATATATCCAGCTGCTCTCTTATACGATTCGCTGGAGCTGAAAAAGCCATTTCTCAGAGTCTATTCTAGGAGCGCGCGTGCCCGCACATAACTCACCACTGCTTAAAAAGTTTCTCGCACGTGAGAGCAATAACCGCTTCGTTCTCCGCTCGCGCTACGAATTCCAAAATGCATCTCCCGTAAAATCTTTCGCATTAATATAAGATCGAATTCCCTCGCAGGCAAACGCACGCGGCGTTAAACGCATATAATAGGGATTCGAGTTAAAATTCAAATCCCAGAGCCCGAGCGCCGTCCGCATAAATTCATCGTAATTCCTAACAAAATATACGTATATGTATGCACATTTATATATATGAAATTTAATTCCCCCAGCATGAAAACCGATGGAATATTCTCCGCACGTTTTCGTTCGTAATAAATAACGATCGACGTGTGTATATGTGGAGGCGGGCAAAAAATCTTGGCGCGCGCCAAGGCACATCGATTTCCAATGGCTATCCCCCCTCCACACGTATATGTGTGTAGAATAGAAACCAATGCGGCGTGTTTCTTTTGACTTCTCTTCTTTTTTTGATGTATACATGTATACGAATGGAAAGAGCGCTGGCCGAAAGACGCTGCATGATGACCACATCGCATCGGGCTATTCGGAACAATGAGGTGTATAGGATAGGAGCAATCCACTTTGGCAGCCGCGGGAATCAAATTCACTCGGTTACCGTGTGAAATGTGATGTTTTTTTTAGGTTATATATTTTGGGTGGATGTAGTGTCTAAGAGGTGTGAAATATTTAGAATATGTACAAAGTTTTTATTGGATGAAAAGTTTCGCGCCCCCGTCACCCCATCTTTCACGCAAATTATTATTCAGTTACGAGGTATAAACGCGGAGAAAATTTAGTTTTTATGAGCGAAGACCTTGGAGCTCGGCTCGGTGCCGCCGCGCGTATATGATAGATCTGTAATGTATCATGTTTGTAACGACATGTCAAAGGCGGCGTAAATGATGGGAAAATGCGACATCAACTCACAAAATCGATGCGGAGTGTAGTCAATTACGAGGTTCGTAAAAAGTTTATACCAACAATAAATAAATAAAATATAAGGCGCAAATAATAACAAACGCGAGCATTTATTATTCATTAACCTTCAGAATAAATTAAAAGCTATTTTTAACCCACTCTATAACCCTATGAAATTAAACACCTTATCTCAGATTCGCATTTACACGTCGTCAAAAAATTACCATAGCCCGATCTCTCGGTAAAAAAAAAATTTACAACTTGCCGCGCCTTTGTCGTCGATTAACGAAAGCTCATTAATCACGTCGCGCGTATATATCCACACACAATACACACATAAGCAGGCAAGCGGTGCAAGCTCGCGCTTTTCACGGCTCATTTTTATCATTCCTCCCCGTCAAATCGATTCGAAAATCTGCATTTTCACCGCGTGATAAATTAGCCCGCGCGTGATGTTTTCATTTCGATATATCCTGTCCCCGCACAAAGCCGGCCGGCTCATTCACTTAGGTCTCGCGGCGAGGAATCATTTCACGTGTAGAAACTTTCGCGCTCTCGTGCACGGCCAATTTAACGGCGCGAAGGTGCGAGTATATATAAACAAGGAACCGCATACTACATACGTCGCGTGCGCCATATATATACTCTCTGTCAAAGTTTTAAGCAGCCCGTGCGCGCTCTAACCCAGTTAATTCAGCGAGGGTGTGGTCGGCGTATATGCGTTCGTTCGCCCCCTCCCCTCCCTTCTCTTGGCCAGCATACCAGCACGTGCGGTCAGGAATTTTGATATAAGATGCTGCGGCGACGGGAAATAGAGCCCTCTCTCTCCCTTTTTCGCGTAAATATGCGCTATAGGGGAGGGGAAGGGGGAGAGTATGATTATGATGGCAAGTCGGACGTTGCTGTCACAAACACGTTATATATATGTATAGAGAGCGAGAGAGGTATGCCGTGGGGCATATATGAGGGCGGCGGCGGCGGTGGCGGCGAGTCGTGCCGACGTAATATCCGAGAGGGAGCCTATCATTTCGTGCAGTCCTGTCGGGGAATAAATTGCAATGGTCCTCTCTACGCGAGCACGCGCGCGTGCTTGATAAAGTCCTCGCCGAGGCGGCCTTGAGTTTGACATCGTCGGAGGTTGACAATGATTACATTGGGCAAATATCGGATTCGCTCGGTGGTTCGTGATGTAGTTGGGGAGGTAGTTTTTTCTGATTTCACCTCATTTCTGGCGAATGAAGGTTTATGAGGTGGGTGGTGTTGGCCCTGTACATGTTATTTGACATTTTGGAAATGTTGTTGTCGAACTAGCAGTTATTTTTTCTTATTTATTTGTAGTCTTAGTTAAACCAACAGCAGTTTTTATCAAATATAAATTAAATTTGATTTTTTTAATTTATTTAAAAGAAATTGAAAATGACATTCATTGCAAAAATCCTTGTTTAATAAAAGATCACCTACAAACTGACACACCGTAGTAGACTCAACTAACTTTTTTTCTCATATATAAACAAAACTAAACAACTCTTTTTCTGACGTTCATTTGACTTTACTTTGGAATAGAGAATGTGTATTTAGTTCGACGGGAAATAAAAAAAAACACTCTAAGCCCCGCCAGCTCAATAAAGTTTGATTGGTTTGTCTCCGATTGATCAGGCGATAAAAAATTCTTGACCAGGATAAGCGCTGCTAACAACTTTTCAACTTTCTGTCGACGCTCACTTTTTCCATTTCCCCGGGGCACGAATCACCCTGAATTCATAATACACGAGCAGAGTATTACCGCTAAATAATTGAGGAAGACATGACAAAAAACCACTATCTTGTGACACGCTCTGGTATATCGTAGCTATACGTGTATGTGTGTGCGTTGCGCACCGTCATTCACTTTCAGCTGCTGCCGCTCTTGCTGTTACATTTATTAAAGTAATTGTCATAATGGATATTGATAACGTGAGTTGGTGAGCGTTATACAAAGAAAAGTTTTTCCATTAATTTCTGGATACAAATACGGATTCTTGGCGCTGATCGTTAGTGTTTGCTTGAGAACCAAGAACAAGTAACTCGCAGAAAATGAACCTTAGAGACTTTTAGGATGAATGCAAGTTAATGCTGAAGTAGTTGCGTGAAGAATTTTCTCGTAAGCGTATAAATAGTTTTCATTGGAAATAGTATAACGCATATCTTGAATGTTCAAAGACTACTTTATTCGAATTCCTCTATAGTCGCGTTATATATTAGAAATAATTTCGCGTGTCATCATAATGAACGGAGAAAATAGTATTGAGTCGAATAAATTTAAAGGATTAGTTTCTAAATTACGGCCATTACTATTCTACGTGAATACGTACGCCTCCTCTTAAATTTATTTCAAAGAATAATTACGCTAGGGAGAAAAAGAAAATTTAATGTCACTATAAATTACGACAAACGAAGAGAGAAAAAAAAATTACCATTGAAAATAATAGGTCTCTGGCTTTGGATAAATACCTACTTTATACTCTGATATCATGAATCTGCGAATCGAGTTTCACCACGAAATTGATCTATTTAAGCAAGGGTATACTAGCGCGCACAGAGTACGTTGCATGCGTGAATTCAGGACATCAAAGAAATAAATCATCTCGGTGCATTTATAATGTATGAAATTAGCTCAACTCTATCACACACGCATACATACGTACACAACTTTCCACTCGTATAAAATCTAAAAATAGTTGGGAATTCTAACTTGCACTTGAGTTGAGAGAGAAAGAAACTACTCTCTTCGCACCGAGCAATAAAAGTAATGGACGAAAAATTCCTTGAAAACTCGCTCCAATCAAATTAAGAAAGCTGGCGCGCGCTAGCGGAGTAATTGTTTATTTTCAGAAAGGAGAGGGAAACACACTCTGAATGTTCAATTCGTCTCGAAAAAAAAGAAGAGAGGAGGAAACCCGATTTTCCCCGATCCACTTTCCCTCTTAAAAAACGCCTTCGCGCGCACGTTTTATCGTTCCCTCCATTTAGCCAGTCTAATCTTTCAAACGACGTCGACGTTTCTCTCTCTCTCTCTCTCTCTCTCTCTGTCTTATTTTTTTCTCGCACTCGCTTTCTTTCTTCTGCGTTGTTGGCACTGCCGGAGTGAGTGAGTCTCTGTGAATCGTTCCGCTTTCGTGCATTCCAAAGGGACAGGAGAGAAAGAACCGCCTCCCTTCCCAAACTTTTACCCGCGTTACTCGCGAACATGAACTTACATTAGTCACGGTGCGCGTATTTTGTTTAGTCGCGCTAGAGTGTGATCGTGTTATTGTGCTGTGTACGAATTCTTTGAAGCACGTCAAGTGTTGTTGTTGATAAAATGACTACTAGTTTGAGTTTATTAAATGATAATTGATTACATCTTCGTATTCCTTGGAAAAATATCAGCGTCAAATTTTTAATTTTTTTATATGCCTTCAACAACTAAAATACTTTTTTTATTGAATAAGTATCTAGTAAGAAAAAATATTTAATAAATGCCAACAAGAATGTATACTATTCTATCTAGAAACCTCAGTATTTCTTCAACTAAATTATCTTCAGTGAACAGAAAAGTAAAAGTTGCACGCCAAGCAACAAATCATCATCATTACCGAACCCCACCTCATCGAAGAAATTCAAAGACCGATAAAGCACAACGAAAAAAATACAACAACCACGTCATTACCCCCCATCGAAACCTCATCCCCGGGCTTTTCTCATTCCAGACCACCACCTCCGTCATTCACCGTGAAATATATAAATTCCCGCCAAAACGTCCTATACACTACGCCTACATACGTATCTAATCGCCGAGAGCGCCAATCCATCGACGACAAAGTACATATACAGCGAACACAGGACGTGGTATAGCCTCTGTCCAATAAAGGAAGATTTAACACGAGGAGCCAGGAGCTTATGAGGCATGAAGATAGAGGAGTGAGGACGATTTTCTTTTGCTGCCACACGTTCACGTGTGTGTGTGTGTATATATAGCAGATGAAACAAAGCGGACGAGAGAGCATTTGTCTTGGACGAGAGGGAGAAGGAGAAAGTGCCGGACACCCCGGGCGACGCTGTCGGATTGGGTGTAATAGCGCGCGGTCGCGATTGAGTTCGGTTTTTTTATACGTGATTGCGAGGTGGTGAGCGACGAGGTCGGGCTGCACAGTAGTTTTTCCTTTGTGTCACGAAAGATAATAAAGATAAGAGAGGTTTTTAAATAGTTATAATCATTTTCTTTCGGTGCAGCAAAATCTTATAGGGCATTTCTTGAAAAAATTCCAGAGATTAAAAATAGTAGTGGAATCTTGAATTTCAATCCCATTCCTGCAGCTATTTATTCATTAATCTTTCACTCGACACACATGACCATAATTTTTACACTTTCTGCTTACCCTGTTAACCGCAAAAAACACCACTCTCACTACACTGAATCACGAGCCTCCCATTCCAACAGTCATCATCTGACTATTAAAACAGACAAACCATCGTTTAGTACTGGACCTCCCCGCTCACTCACTTTCAAACCCCCGAAACCTATATCCAATTCCACAACGCGTGTACCCGCACATCCGGCCCGGAGTTCAAGGCGCGAATCAATTTCCATGCACGATGACGCCGCGCTCGCGCCTATTTGCAACTCTATCACTCGCGGGCGAATTCAAAGGCTCGCCTGGATTTTCATTTTTTATTCATAACCCCGGCGCGCCTAGACGCGAAATTGCGATGACGCAGCAGTTCGTAAAGATCTTCCGCTCGCTTCAGGTATGATATAGAGGAAGTAGAAGAAGAAGTTTGAAAACTTTATTCTCCTTTTCTACCCGCGAGTCTGAACCAATTTGTGTATCGGGAGTTTTAAACGACGAGAGGAGAGGAGAGAGATATCCGAGTTCTGATGAAGTATCGAGGAAACGGAAAAGTATGAGTCGCGTACGAGCAAGAGAGAACGGCAGGGATTTCCGATATAGCGAGAAGCGAAATCCGTTTTCTATTTTCGTGCGCGCGCATCTTACGAAAACGCGCGCGCGGAGGAGGTTTGAAAATAATCCCCGAGATTAAATTCTCGAGCGGATATATGCGTAAAAATGTATTTGAGGCTGGATAAGACGAGCATTAAGCGGAACGCGATGCCGGATGAGTATATCCCAGTGGAAAATTCGAGTTCGGTCAGACGCGCGCTGCTTATAATCTCCCCCGCCTTGAACTGCTCTAATCAGTGATGAGGGTGGAGTAAAAATTCAAAGTTTTTCCTGCCACCATATTTCTAAGTAGAATTATGTATCTCCTGCACTCGTGAGCGGGAGAGAGAGAAAAAGTTTTCGCCTATCCGCCTGCTGACCTAATTTTTCTTTTATTTTATCCGCGTCTCGTACACACTGCATATTCGCCTTAAACGCTGAAAAGCGTAAATAAAAGACGTCGACGCGTCGTCCGCATGAATAACCGATGGCCGTCGGAAAAATGCCGGCCGGACGTGTTTTTGTCTGATCGCATCGCTCTACACCCGCGCGCTCGCTCGCGCCGAGAATAATAAAGCCGCACGAAGGCTACAGGCACCCGATAACGAGATTTTTCTGTCGAGCCTTCTCTTCTTCTTCTTCTCCGTCTCCTTTCACCCTTCGTCAGACACGCGGTGGTGGCGGGACAGCTCGGGAGCTCAAAAATTTTTCAATTAAAAGCCCATTAGCCGGGTATTAAACAGGGATTGGAAAGTAATTCGATTATGCCGCGAATTGAATTTCCCATTCAGCGCGCCGGCGACTCGTAATCCTCGCTCTGGCTCGCTCGCCTGCGCACATCCACAAGTGTTTTCCCTCCCTCTATGTCGACTCTCTCTCTCTGTCTCCTTGTCTCTCCTACGTAGCGTGGAAAACACTATTTTTCACGCGACGGCCAAGCGTGTCAGGGTGAACGCGCGGGCACGCGTATGCGGGATGGGAAAGAGCGAAAGAGAGTGTATTCGCTTTCTCCGTGGGCGAGGGTCAGAGAATGGAGCGAAAGAGAAAAAAAGCTCTTTCACGCTGGTGGATATTTAATGGTGGCGAGAGCGCATAACTATGGGGTCCGTCAAGGTTGTTATGGCGAGGCGCTCTCTTCTTTTTTTCCTTCCTCTTTTCTATCTAGAGCGAGTCTACGAGCGAGTCTGGAAAGTTTTTCTCTCTTTCTCTCACCTCTCGCATTCTCGGGATTTACGGGCGCGCCTGCGCTTTTAAGGGATCGTATATTCACGAATTTATTCGGCCTTTTTGCCGACTAACGAGCCAACTTTTATTCGGTCCTATCTTACATATATATTCTCATGACGGCGGAATTTCATGCCATGGTTGCATAAAAAAAAGTTTTCGTTTAATAATGCGAATAATTAAATCATAATTGGGCAAAAAGATAACCTAATATTGATCGTAATTTATGATCAAGAATAATGTTTGTGGTAACGTACAATTATATAATGTAAAATAAGAAAAAGTATATAATGATCAACAATAGTGTGACAAACTAACGGGACATATAGTTTCAGAATGCCGATTTCAAAGAGGGATCAAGGAAAATGCAATACAAATAAAGAGCAATACGCGTTCTTGATAGAAAAGGATTTAGACGAATCGTTACATGAATAGTAGAACAAGTGCGACCGTTTCCAGGTAGAAGCTCTTTAGTTTAGATCGGATTCAAGGAATCGTTTATACAAGTGTTTACAAGACATTTATCGTGGAAGCATTTAGAGCTCCGAGATCAATTGTTATATATCTGGAATAACACGAATTTATTTCCACACAAACTTTCCTTTAAAAATTCGATAAAATACTATATTCAGTAAACACTCGCTGCTCTCTATGATGATTAACGGATTAGCACGATCAAACTTTCAGAGCAGCGCGTCAGCAATGCAGTTTGAATTAGTTCTCTTACTTGTATATTTGCCCAAAACTCGCGTGCGTGTTCTAAATACGCGAATTAACCATATATCCTCGCCTGAATATAATTCGCACGTATAAAGAAAAAACAAAGCACGAGCTGCTGGCAATGTTTGAATATCTCCCGAAACTCCGTATAACCGCGAATAACTGCTTTCCACTCGACATAAATCACATTAAAAACAAGGGCGTATATATGCTTTATCCTTATTTCCACGTGATTGACTCAAAATTAAAAACCATAAGACGACCCCGCCCACAAACAGCCGGCCACAAAACTTAATGGATTAAAAAAAAAAAAAAAAATTATTTTACCGATTCTCTTCCACATACTTATTACCATACACACGTGCGCGCGCGACCCTTCGTCGCTTCCCCCATTCCCGCATTTACACGATGTAATCGTAACGTCCGGCCCGCGCGCGCGCGCGAGTTACGTTGCATAACACGGCGATCAATCAATAACATCAAACATCGCCCGTCAGCGCTCGCTCGCTACCTCGTTCTCGCATGCCACAGTGAAACATTGTACTCCCGATACTCGTTTACAAAATTGAATTCGATTCGCCCTCTACCTCCGAGCGAAATTCAATTTCAATCGGACACCTGTAAGTTGCAATCGAGCACACGCGCGCACGCCCACGGAATTTCCGAGAGCGCTAATTCGATAGAGGCAAAAATGGCATATCATAATCCGCACGATTGGCTTGAACATTGTTGAAAAGTGAGATTTTGATGGTAGAGTGGAAATTGTTATGATTTTTGTGCAATGAGTGCGCGGGCTTGGGTTAGTGGAAATCTATGAGTGAATAGTAAAGTAAACAAAGCTATTTATTTGGCGTTATTTTCGTTTAAGTTAGATTTAAAAAATCGGATGAAATTAGAGATAAGGATAAATATAGTCGGCTAATGCTATATTACGCAAGAAAGGATTATAGCAATGTGCTTGGTGTTATGACGATGAGTGCGAGAGATAGAATCAAATGGGGAAATAAACGTTTGGATTACTATCTATACGAATAAAAACTGATACCATGATGACTCAACTTTTTGCGGTTCTTACGTATTCTTTAATAATCTCTCTGCTGCAATCAGATATATTCAATTATAGAATGCATGAAGATAGTAACAGAAGTCAATATACAAAAGTTATGCAATTTCTATTTCAAGGTTTTCACATGCCAAGTTATTTCCAGTGAACGGATTTTTATCGGATATTTATATAACAGTATAATCTAGTGATAACATAATTAATAGCCTGTCAAAGTAGTTCAATTAAAAGATGAAATTTTTAGTTGATGAATTAAAATTGTTTTAATTGCCTCTTTTTACTCTTTATGCTGAAAAAAAAGTTGCGCATAGACGGGCTTTTAAAATATAATTCTTTATATTAATTATAGAGATGAAATTTTATTTAATTGCAAAAGGATGCAGCAGCTTTGAATAAAATACACTTTAAAGTCGAACATATTTTTTCCTTGTATATAAATATAAACGAAAAATAAAACATTTGATTGAATACACGAAAATTACGGTCGAGCAATTTATTAAAACGTGAAACCATACGCTCGGCTTTCGCAAACATGTCACCACGGTCGCGCGACCCATGTGGGGGGGTTATGCTGCGCGTCATCATTTTTCCGCGTCGCTCAAATCAGCGTCAACGGCTAATCTCCCGAAAATCCCTCGGCTGCCTCGCAGCGAATTTTCAATCGTCGTCATCGCGAGCCATTTCTCAAAAAAAGAAGACAAAAAAATAAGAGAAAAGCACGCGAGGAAAATCCGAGGCAAGCGCACGGGGGCGAGCGTGAGAGAAAGAAATAATGAAGATATAAAAGCCGGAAAGACGAGAAATGCGGCGCTGCCCCGGCGATAAGAAGCGAGGGAGGGATGGAGGGAGTCAGAAAGCATGTTTACGAGATAGAGGGATGCGCGTAAAAAGAGAGTGAGGGAGAGAGCGAGAACGGAAGAAAGCACTATATGCGATGTTTCACTCCGAACGCCGGAGTTTATACGGTGTGAGTGTGTATGTGTGTATGTATAACAGGTCTGGCCGGTATGATAAATGAGGCGGCGATAGCGGATTATCAATTTAAAAAGGCGCTGGCGCGAGGCAGGCGACCCTCTCTGATGGAGACGTGCGTCCTACGCGCACGCGGATTTACACGGGCCGAGCCGGATGTTTTCCTTTGCGTGCGATATAATTCCGGAGAGATTAATCGGTCTCTCTCTCTCTCTCTCTCTCTCTCTCGCTCTCTCTCTCTCTCTCTCTCTCTCTCTCTCTCTCTCTCTCTCTTGGAGGGCAGCGAGAGAGAAGAAAAGTTGTTCGCGCGCAGGAGAGAGAGACTTATCGACTCGGTGGTCATGTGGAAAAAGAAATTACCGCTCTCCTTTCTCTCCGGGATTGCGCCTGCGGTGGATCGAGTTTCCTCGCCTGGGGGAGAGAGAGGTTTTTTCAGAGCGTGCGCGTGATCCCGCGACGACGACTATGACACGGAGGAGGGAGCAGAAAAAAACCAGAAGTTGCTTCGCCCGATGTTTTGCGTTTTATTGCCCCGCCGGAGGAGGATTAACGGCGTAGTAGGCCTGGTTAATGGGATTTCCATTATTCCGCGAGCAAGCGAGTGATCGGGAGGGAGAGAAACTTAAAGCAGCGAGATAGTTTAAGAATCCGGTTAATTTCCGAGGGCTCGCTGGCTGAACTTTTGTCCGAGGATTTCGGTATTAAATGAATTTCCCGCTGTAATACAATTGGATGCCGTGCTCTTTCTCACTCCCTCTCCCCGCTATTGGTATTTAGCTGCCGAGCTTGCAGCCTCTATCCTCGATGGTAATCGCGTTTTCGGCACGCAAAGAAGAAAGTTCGGAGCTTCGCGAGATTTCCAAGAGAGAGAGAAGAGAGAGAAAGAGAGAGAGAGAGAGAGAGAGAGAGAGCGTAATAAGATTTTTAACGAAGTACTAATTCTTAATGAGACAGGGAAAATTCGAGCGCGCGTATAATGTACAGAGAATAGTATACGCGCTGCGGCGGTTATTCCTAATTGCTTTCCGCTCCGTGTAATAACAAAAATTACCATAATTGCTCGTTCAATAATAAAATGCCTGACATTAGAGTCCCTCTAAGTATAGTACCTCATAAAACGCATAATATCAAAGCGCTTTGCGAGAAAAAAAAAACACCACGATAAATAACTCGCATGCTTTTCGACTAGTCCATAAAGAGCCACCGCGAGTTTAATAACTTTAATGAAAGCCTCGAAACGCGCCCGCAAAATATTTTAACAGCGCCGGACTCTCTCCGTATGGTATCCCGCAAGCGGCAAACAATTTGCCCCCTCTCTCTCCTGCCAACCGCTCTATACGCAAGTATATTAAAACTCGCCGTCAAAGAAAAAGTTTTCATTACACCCAGCCTTACGCCACCATGCAAACGAGTCCATCGGCAGCAGCAGCGACGGCAATATCACCTCCGCAAACCCACGTAACGCGCGTCTTTTCGCCCTCGGCTAGGCTCCCCCCTAATGAATGAAACATCGCGGAAGAAGAGGATCGCGATAAGGGGATAACTGCGAGCCGACACGCGAAAACGCCGGCTGGACTCTCACTCACTCACTCACTCTCTCTCGCTTCGTCCTTTCTCTCCCTCGCCACAAGTGGTTGTGTCCTCGGATGGGTGGGACGCGCGCTAGTAGTAGTAGCAGTAGTGTAGAACTAACGCTCGGCAGACACGCGAGCGAATCCTTACGGCGGGCCGTGTGTGTCCTCTCTCTCTCTCTCGCTCTCTATTTCTCTTCGCACCTCGTGTATACGTAGGTACGTTGTACGTGTATCCGTCCATGCGCGCGGACACGATCGATCGCTGGCCAGGAGTAGAGTAGTGTACTAGCCGATGGCACTCTCGTTGATTTTTTCCCGCTCTCATCAGCACGGTAGCGTTCCCTCGCCCCGACAGATGGGGGAATGAAGGATGTACTAGGCTTGTGTATGTGTGTATGTCACATGTAGGGGAAGGAGGATACACAGGCGGTTCTCCTGACACCTCCGGTAAATAAACGGCGCGCGCGGGGCACGGTCGAAGTCGTTCGAGTGGATCAATCTAACCTTCTGATCGCTCGCTCTCTCACTCCCACGCATACGTATACACACATACATAGACGTAATCGCGCGCAGGTGGGCGGGCAGGATAACGTGTTTGATATATACCGTGGCCGGAGGGTGCTGAGGCAGCCAGCTTTATTAATCCAGCACAGCGGCGGTTGACTTCGTCCTTAACCCTCGGCGTCGATCCGCGTCGCCTGCTGCTGCTG
>UCWB01001249.1:0-17590 GCA_900474355.1 Torymus geranii | reverse complement strand
CTGTATGACCTACAGAACAAGAAAAAACTTATACCAGAAGTGTGCCTCAAAATTTTTTTATTTTTTTATTTTTTTTTTGGAACCACTTTTTGACACTTTCTGCTGAGAATTGCTCATATACGGGAAATCCTGAAGCGCATTTCATAATAAATTACAGCTAATTAGTATCACAAAGAAAATAGATTTTTCTCTGAATATTAATATTTTAATTTTAGTATTTTTTCATACCTTTACCTTGAACTGTTTTCTCAAATCAGCTTTACTTCATATCTGCTTTAAGTGAAATAAATTCTCTATAATATATATCTAACTAATATAAGAAAATATTCCCTGCTGGAAACTCATAATTGTTCTTATGATTTTAATTTTTAATTTCCAAATATAAAAATCTCATAAGTAGAAAGTAGATATAAGCTTACAGCATTGATATAATATTTTGTAAAATGAATTTATAGTGCAAAGTTAGTGGTCACAAAATTACTGTCGATACAATTATTAAAAAAACACTTTTTTTTTAAATTAGGTATGCAGTACAAATAGATTAGACTACCATCGATTAAAAATGCACCGAAGTAAGTCGCAGTGAAAGTTGCGTAAACAAAAATAAAACCAAAAGCAACAGCTAGCGAGAAGGGGGAACAGAAAAGAGAAGGGGCACATAAAAAGGGGCAGGGCAGGAAGTAGGGAAAAAAGTGTGAAAAGTGTATTTTTAAAGGGTGTGAAAGTGCTCGAGGCCGGGGCAACGAGTCTCGCACCTCGGTATAAAGATAATTAATTAAGAATTAACACGCGTATTTCGAAGCCTCCCTTAATTAGTCGCGCGCGCACGTGGGGCATTTTCGCATTCGAGCTCGGCCGATTGCCGCAAGCGCAGCAGTCTTCCCGTGGCTGGATCCCCACATGGGGAACTAAAAGCGCACGTCAAACTGCTGCTTAATTTAGAATTCGTAGACCTAGTCGCTCTCAATGTTTTGTAATGTTTTTCTTTTTTTTTTTAACATTTCTTCAGCCTTTTCAAAACTTTTGTAAAGTTTTTAATCTTTTTCAAATTTAATTTTTTTACATTAAATACTTTCCTCGTGTAGATTTTGAATACTTTTTCTAAAGCAACGTGTACATTTATGTCTTGCTTTACATTCTTTTTTCATAGGTGTAGTATAATAGTGGAGAAACTAATTAGTTTGAGGTGAGTTTTAAAAAATGCAAACGTCAACTCAGATGTTAATTAGACTCAACTGGGATGCAAAATTTTTTCTGAAACGACGACTAAATAAATGAATATTTAAAAAGAAAAATTCAGACTATACATTGCAATATATAAAATTTAATTAGAGTACGGCTTAAATGGAAAAATACGCTAAATCTAAAAAAACTTTCAAAATTAAACATGAAGGTTACGTAACTTCAAACGGTGTTTCTAAAAATGCTATGGCATTTGAACAGTTTAACGCTTGCAAAAATGAAATGTTTAAAAAGAACTTTGAAGTTTTTAGTTGTGTAGATTGTAATTATATCAAAAATTCAAAGTCTAAAAAATTTAATTTTTTTTACCTTTTAGAAAATACGCAAACATCACTCATTTTAAAACTTCATAGAAAAAAAAATTTCTTTTTAATGTGCAAGATTTTTATGAGCAAAAAAAAATATAAAAAAAGGTAACTTTAGGGATCGCGAATGCTAATTATCGATGAATCAGCTCAAATTGACGCATTCATATGAGTTCCACAATAAATACTCGCGACGCAAGGCGCATTTGGCGATGCAGCAATACATCGTTGTAAATATAGAATCGCGGCGCGCTAATTACCGTCGTACTTCCACTCCAATACCTTATTATTTCTCGAGTGGATTTCGCGCGACAGCAGCCGCGGTGTTATACACACGTGCAGTTTATAATTAACACCATCGATAAACACGCGGATATTGCCTCTCTTGGCTCGCGCGCGCGGGCCGATAGTGGGTACTTCGCGACAAGATG
Source organism: Torymus geranii (assembly GCA_900474355.1). NCBI lineage: Eukaryota > Metazoa > Arthropoda > Insecta > Hymenoptera > Torymidae > Torymus > Torymus geranii. The sequence goes on along the minus strand of UCWB01001249.1, from coordinate 15,612 downwards.
AACCGTACTCTTGACACCTCTAGCCAAGTATATAATGTATGTATAACGTATACACACGGTCGCGACAAGGCGGCCCGATAAGCATATCGCGCGGTCGTGCCCGAGGGGTGGAAGAATTTTTCCGCGCCCGCGACGCGTTTATTGCCACGAATTCACGCCTCGTTATTAAAGCTCTTTAAAGGTACTCCGGTTTTAAGGCGAGATGAGAGCGAATGCGGGGCTTTCCTATACAATTTTTTACCTCTCTTATTCAGTATTCCTCTTCTGTAACACGTTATTAGCTGAAATTATATTGGCTAACGGTATTTCCCGTCTATTTATCCGCCATACAGTTAAGGAAACAAAAAGACATTTTTTTTTTTTTAAAGAAGAGCATTAAAAAGTATCTTTTCATTCTCTCAATACGTATCATATATTTTATTATGTGATGTATATGCATAGACGGTGAATAGAGTACTCATAAAAATCGTAAAATTTGTTTGAAAATGAAAATTTGTTTTTATATAAACCCTAAAGTAACGATATACTGCTATGCATAATTTCAATAAATTATATCTTAAAATTCCATTCCACACTTTTTTAAAATTTTTATTTTGTTTTATTAACTTAAATTATTTATTCATAAGAACTAAATGTTCCTAATTAAAATGCGCAAATTCAGCATATATTTTCTCGACATATAAAAATCAAAAGCCGTCATTCTGATGTATCTCTGGATTGAACTTCCTAGCTCACATGTATTATGTACACACGCACGTCCACGTGAACGCTTGCACATGTGTACTGTGTGCGTGCTCTGGGGAGCATAATAAATTACCTGGTGTGCGTGCCAAAAAGCACAACACGTATACGCCCTGCGCGAGCGAACCGACCAATCCACATAGAGGTTCGTCCCCAGGATAGTGTCTCAGGTGACTTACACTGTTTTCATTTACTTCCCCCTCCTTCGATAGCCCACCCATTTCTCGCTTACCCACATTTCTCCTCTTCCTCTATGCCTTTTCAACTATTTCTCTCCTATTTCATATAGTACTAACTTTTGCTTGTCTTTTCTCAATTTGTCGTGGTCGTTATTGAAACATATAACTTCCATTCTTTTTACGCACTCGTATTGTTATATTGAGTTCCCTATTCATAGACTCTAAATTTATCGTTAAATCATCCCTTTTATTATTTGTACATCCAGTTATATTTCTTATCCTATCGCTTTTATTGTAATTGTTTTTACGGAATAAATTAAACGAATCATTGAATTATTCACATTTTCGCGAAATTTTGTAAAAATTTCTCAAACATCGTTACCTCTAATAATATATATCTTGGCTATTTATGAAAGTATCGTTTTAAAATTCTGGTTTTCGAACATAAAAGTAAAAAGATAATAAGTTTTCTTACCCATTTTTTTTCTTAATACGTTATTATTAAAAATTATAATAGAAAAGCATGTTTAAAATTTAAAAATACTTGTTTTGACTACTGATAAGAATAGGATATTTCGATACAATTGTGATACGGTCGCTTCGCTCGGAGGACAAACGAAACCTGGGCGTAAATCACCCGCTTCGCTTGCATCGTGTATCAAAATCTATTCTTTTTTTTTTAACAGAGTGAAAAAAAACTAGCTTTTTCAGTCTCGTCAAGTGTAGAGTTTACCATGCGAACGAAGCGTGGGCGACTATCTCACGAGTCGTGGAAAAATAATCGAAGCGTGCGCGAACTGGATTAATGTGCGCATGCGTCCTTCTTTTTCGCGCATGCTTCTATGATGAGCATGCGCGAAGTAAAATGATCTGTACGTGCGCGCATTCTTCGCGCAAAAGAAACTGAAAATAGTAAATGACGCAACAAGGGTGAAAAGTAGGTGATTTTCGCTCGAATCGAGCTTGTCCACCGAGCGCAGCGAGATCGTAGTTTTTATCAGTTAATTTTTTATAAACTTCAAAAGTGTGTATTAATGCATTAATTTCCATCGAATCTCTCTGAAATTCTTTTGTATATATTCGAACAAGCTTTTTTAAGATAGGGTCAAGGCATTTTTAGAGTAATATTTAATTTATTGACGATGATTTAGGTTATAAACTATACTATTTATAAACTTATTCTAAAAATAATTCATAAAACCTAGATAATATATATCATTTTTAATTTGAGAAGATTTTGACGGTGTCTACCTTATCCTATAAGCTACTATAGCACAAATCAGTTAACTCGAAAATGAGAACATTGTTATGCTTATTTTAAATGAACGCGGGAACTACGTCACTTACCCATATAAATTACTGAGACCGTTAGTCGGTGTAGACATGAATTAGAGCATATCGCATTGTTATTAATTTCCTGTAGCGTGCGTATTTGAACGTGACGTGACTGAGTCCATAGCATAATTTTAAAATTACAAAAATAACTTAAGGTATACAGAGAACAGTTAAAGTGAATGAGCATGCATGTTTTGAAAGTATTTTTCAGTAGATAATAGATTTTAAAATTATATTATAATTTTCTTTTATGGCACAGAAAGCTTTACGGGGATGAAACAAAATTTTGGAAAAAACATGTTATAAATATCTTGTCAGTTATCTATAGAGTCGAAATATAGTATTTTTCTTTTAAGTCCGTATGTGCGTGTTTGTGCCCACGCGGATGAGAATAACGGTGTAACTTACCAAGTCAGTTTTTGTTCGATTTTCTTTCGACAATGCTCAGAAGGTTTCATTTACCTTTATGGTATTTCGAAAATAATAATATTGTATACATTTGCTGTTAGTTTTTTCATATCGACTTGGTATCTCTTACGAAGAAAACACTCAAATATTGAGTGTTTACACACAATTAAACCCATGGATTAAATATATCTAGTGCACTAATATCACTATATATTGTTCGAAATTATACTCAATTTAGAGTAATTTCGGACACATTGAGTGTTTTTTTCGAAAAAAAAAAAAATTTCTTTCAAAAACAAACTGGAATTAGAATTTATTAAGGCGGTCTAACACCTATAGGCCTTTCTGGACAGAATTACCTAAAAAAATGATAAAAAATATTATTATAATTGAATAATGAAAATATATTGTAAATGTAACTTATTTTAAATAAAATGAGCAAAGGCAGAGGTCCTTAAACTCATTTTATCCTCAGATATAGCATTATCAAGAAAAACTGTTTGTTAGAACCTTTCTTTGAGACCACATGGTGGATTTTCATGGGACGAAGTGCAAATTGTTCCTAATTTATGTAATTATGGGCCTAAGAGTTGCAATTTTAAGGTTTTTTGGTGTAAGTATTTTTTTCGTGGCAAAAACTGATTTGTTTACAATAATTTTTTCCATTTTTTTGAATTTTTAAGATTTTTAGCATGGAAAGCGTACTTGCACATAAAAACTTTAAAATTACAACTCTTAGACCTATAACTAATAAATCCCAATAACCCAAAACGGTGTAAGACCACCTTAATTAATTAAGTATCAAAAATGATATATTATTATAAAAAGAATAATATCATAAATACACGGAAAAAATAAACAGAAAATCCTACTTTTTTGCACAAGTTAAATCAACTGGATAAGGAGAAAGTAGAAACTGCTTTAAGAAAAAGTAGAATTCACTTTTTTTTAAGTTTTAAAGTAAATCTACTGTTTATTTGAAATGCATGCATAATGGCAATCATACTTTACTAAAAAGTGAATTCTACTTTTTTTAATCAGTTTCTACTGATTCTTATCGAAAGTAAAATAAACTGTCTTTTATACAGTTAAATCAACTGTGCAAAGTGTAAAATTTTATTGTTTTTTTCCGTGTAACATAAGTTTTATAACATTTTACCACTACGAAAGTTTAAGCTCAAAATTAAAATTTGTATTTACGTAAACTTTATATGATTTTTGGAATCAATAATTAATTTAATGTAGTATAAGATTAAACTTGAAGAAGTTCAGTGCTTTGGCAAAAATTAAAAAAAATTTTTTTTACGTCCAAGATTAACAAAACGTCAGACAACTACTTATAAATGAAACAATAATAGCATTTTAAACTTTATTATTCCATTACAATGACCTATCTACCGCGAGCCACAAATTCTCATGAACAAAATGTACAGGAAGACGAAAAGGTGCGCGAGTAAAGCACGTGAGCAAAGTGGGCTGACCCTTCTCCCACAAAATATTTTGACATCCGTGGGCGTGGTGGGCGCGGTCGCAATAAAAATTTCGGGCCTCTACAATGGGGGCCCGTTCCTTTTTCACGCTTTCACCGTTAAAATAGAGGCCTTTGTGTCCCAAAGTGGTGATGCCCTGTTTAACGAGGCCAGAAAGGATTTGAGAACGCTTCACTCATTCGATAGGCTGAATAAAGATTTCATTGGAGACGCTCAATGTATTTCCTTGCTGACACGTCTCTTTGTCAGTTGACAATCGGGAAAGGGTTTGATTCTAAGATGTAGGTGTCAACTGATCGACAATGTCCTGTCAACATTCGTTGTCATGCTTGTATTTATAAGTAAATGTTTTGTTTTTATTTACGATTGTAAGGGTTTCATATGCGTTGGGCTTACTTAAAAAAATAATATTAACTGAAAATTTAAAAAAAAGCAACAAATTGAATCAATTCTGGGTTTGCTTAAACAGTACAGAAGTTTGTAAAGATCATGAATTACAATTCTTTTCTGAAATCTCTTTGTCCGTGTTACATCTCCACCGTTGTGCAGCCCAATTACAACCACGATTCCACAATAACCGCAGGATGAATTGTAAAGGTGTTAATGGGATGTAATTAGACTGTTCTCCGTTAATTAAGTCCCTGAGCGCAGCGGAACGTGCATTGTGCAAAAGGCGCGCAAAAACCAAAATGAAAAAACAACTAAAGAAATCAGAAATGCTCGTCGATTGCTCGCAAAAAGAAGGATTTATCGGATGGCGCGGGGAACGAGTGAGAAGCTTTGTTGTATAACCTACCCGCTCGCTATCTCCTTCCCTCTTTACTGTGATGCTCTCCCTCGTACAGCTAGTCTGCCCTCGCTAGATATATACCGTGACGTCGAGGACGATGACGATTCGTATACATTGTGGGGTTAAGGCCTCATTGTCGCGCGCTCGCGCAGCCGCCGGCACAACAGCACCGCCACGGGTTATGGCTCATTGTCACCTTTTGAGGGTCGCGCGCCTGCACGTGAACAGGGAGATTCACACCTTTTCAGCAATCGCGATTTTCCAGAGAGCGTCTCTCTAGCTCGCTCTCTCTGTGTGTGTGTATACGATATGCCACGCGCTCTCGGAAGAGGAGGAGGAGATCGCGTTCAGGGGTGCGAGAAAAGGGACGAGTGGCTGCGAAAAGAGCAAATGGTCGAAAAAATTCCTCGAGTTTTGTCGCGCGAAATGCCGGCTGAGTGTGAGAGAAGAGACACGCGACACCGCGAGCGAGTAGGCATACGAGTATGCGGGAAAGGGGCTTATTGTTGGGAAAAATCTCCTCTTTTTTCCCCGTATATATAAGTATCCGCGGTTGTGTGTGCGTCCCTCAGTTGAATACATGTGATACACGTATCTATGTGTGGATGCACACGACTCACACCTTTTCGCGCGCGTGGATCTATATTGTAGACGGAAAAGTCGAGGAACGTCAAATGGTATATAGCCTCAGATCAAGATGCTGAAGCTGTCATTCTTCTTCTAAATACAATTATTTAAGTTAATATTATGTTTGTAGATCAAAAGTCTATTTTAGAGTATATGTGACGTCCAAATAAGAAGAATCATGTAAAATCATAATTATCCCAAATAGCAATCAGAATAATAATACATGACGCTTATAAAACTTTTGAAAATTCAATAACTATACGTGTTTAGTTGAAGCAAATATTGATTTTCTAGACTAGAAATTAATATCATGACGCTCGCACTTCTCCCAACGCGTTAAACCAACAGCCAAGACACACACCGCAATGCTCAATTGGTAAGCAAACACGCCAATCAATTAGCTCGCGCAGAAGAGCTCGACCCCTTTTTTCCTCGTATCCGCGCGAAATCCATAGACACGGACGATTGGCTCCGATTTCCCGTAACGCTCGTTTCTAATTGCAGCAGTAGCGTAGCGCGCGGGGCCTGAAAATCTATATTTAGGGTGCGACATGTGCGCAGAGCGCGCGAGAGTCTGGCGCCACGACTCGCGCCGCTGCTGCAGATATATTAAGTTACTCGACAAACAGCCATGGGTCAACACCTTTCCCGAAACGTTACACTCGCGCGCGCGCTTCCCGATAAAATTGGCGCCAGGGGCAAAAAAGAGGAGCCACTCGGTGGTTTCTTCTTCTTCATCTTCGGCGCGTCGTCGTTGGACTGCTATAGGGCCGACACCCGGAAACCGGCATCACGCGAGCTCGCAGTGAGAGGGACAGACGTTGAGTTGACGAAATGTTTCTGTCGCGCGGAGAGAAAAGATAACAAACCCGAGTTCCTATAGGTTTTTAAATAGTACTTAAGTGCTTATTATTGCTGCGTGACAGTTCTTCAGGGTTTGCCTTAATTCAGAGTGGTTAATCAGTGGATAGATCATCAGATTTTAACATTGATGGAATTTGAATTATATATTGTCTGAAATATTTTTCTGTTACTAATGTAGCTATTATTTTTCGTACTTTGGAAGAAAAGAAAAATGTCAACACTGTATTCCCATCTACTGAAAATGTACATCTAATCTTATTTATCTATTTATTGGTCACTTAAAATGTGTCAAAGCATCCATTCACCAATCACACAGGACACTCACCTCCTTTTCCACACTCGAAAGCTTTCAATCCATTTAATATTCAACAAATAAGTCCGCATTCAATAAACACCGAGACACGCCCCACTGAGACGATAGTTTTGAAAATCTAGCAAAAACTGGCGCGCTTGGCATTCCGGAAAATGACGAAGCAATTTGCGCGTGGAGGGAACACGCCGCCCACTCGAAATCCCCGAAACTTTTCAACCGACGCACAATGAGCAATCGCGATCAGCGTCGAAATAATCCACCTGGTTGTCCTGCTATGGGCGCGAGCAATTGTCATGGACGTGAGTAGTGCTGAAAGGGGGGGCGAGAGAGACTCGAGGCAATCGCGCAAAGTCGATGCTCTTTGTTCCCCAAAGCGACGCGACTCAACGACGACGCGACTGCCGTCAGGGCTTATCCCTCTAAAACCTAATTCTATTCATGCGCACCAGCCCAACCCGTAGCGGCCAAGAGCGCCGGTACTGCGAATCCCTCGCCACGTACATGTGTGTACACGTGTGTGAGTCGAAACTTCGAATAGCGCATGGGCGATTACTGTGAGTAGCGAGCTTAACATTAAGTATAGTTTAATGTTTACCAAAGATACATTCAATTATCAATTCGAAACGATGATTAGGTAATATTGGATTAATTATAAATAAATATGATGCTGATCATGGAATTTGTGTATACTAAACAATATTTAGAATTAATACCAATAATCTATTATCCGATAAAATAAATCCTCTGATTCTTGCCCATATCAATCTTGTGTCGTATAGCTTGCTAAAAGTTTTCTTAGAGCAAAAAATAATACAAATACATTGTGAAATCAGATAAAATACACTGGGAAAAATACGTTTTAAAATGACCAGTAACTTTTTAGGATAAACATCATTATCTCTTTCTTCGGTGTGTGCTTCTCACAAACTCATTCTCATAAGCTTTAGGTAATATATACTAGAACTAAAAATGATTACAATAAAGATTTGATACATTTTAATACATTTTAAATCTGAACAAAAAAATTTTATATTTTGCGAGTAAACTTTTGATATACATCTAAACAGTAACTAAAGAAAAACAAGTAAGCGTCTTTGCAACATAATATTAGCACCAGATGATAATTAACACGCAGTAGTAAACGGTAAACTGAAAAGAGCCGGTTTAAGCTAAGAAAAGAAACAAGGTCTGCCAAGAGCGCGAAGTAGAGCCGAACAAAAAACTCGCACTTCAAAAAGAAACAAGAAGAAGGCGAAGTAGCGTAGCAGCAGCCGGCCTCGAAGAAGGCCGAGAAAAAGCGCGCTTGCATGAAACGAGGAAGCTGAGCGTCGAAAACGCCCGCTGAAGAGGACAGTGCGCCGGAACGACGAGAGAGAGGGAGAGAGAGAGAAGAGTTAGAACAGGCTGCAGCAGTGGCACGAGAGGGTCGCGGGGGAGAGGACGAGGAAGAGAAAGGAAGCCACCGCGGGAGTTAATGGGGACGAACTGCGCGCGCGAGAACGAAGAGTGGCTATAGCCTAGAGCCGTGTTAGGGCCACCGGGCCGGGAGCCATTAAGCTTAATGACATAATGAAGTAAATGGCTGTGCATGCCATGCCAGGGTGAGAGAGAGAGAGAGCGAGCGAGAGAGAGACTATAGCTTATAACCGGGGGCGCGCGCGCGCAATATACTGCGTGCCCGGAATTCCTGACTTATGCCCTTTCGCGCGCGAGTCCGGCGAGCCCGGAAAGGGGTGGCGGCGGCTCTGCCCGCTATATATACGCTAAAGCGCGGTATGCGCGTATGTGGCGCAGAGGGAGAGCCAGCAGCTCTCTACGTCCGTCTCTGTTTCGCGGGGGCTGCTCTGCTCCCTCTACTCTCGATCCTCTATTTTCCACGATGAACGCGGCTTTTCGTATGGAATATTTTCAATGTTTAACATTTTTGCACGGAGAAATCAAGAAAAAAATTTGCAGAAGAAACAATACTTCTTACCATCAGAGTTACCTTTCTATTATCGACCAATATGGAATAAATTAATTATTACGGCTACTGTAAAAATTAATGCACCTATAATAATAGAATCATAAAATATACCCAAGTACACAATTGAATTAGTGATGTTTCGCTTGCTGGATGTCAAATATATCCAGTCTATCAGTAGAAATAATTTCTGCCCTCTGTTGGCTACATTGCAAAGCACAGCGAATCATTGATTTAACTGCTCCGCTTCATCCACACTTCTTCATATAAAATTATTGCGTTTATGCCATGTCTGATGTCCGTTAACACTCTGAAAATTAATTATACTTGAATGAGTACATTTTATTACTAAATCTGATTATTTATACAATTCAACGCAATTCAAAATGTTCTTTATGCAAACAATTTTGAATTTTTCATATCTACGAATATATATTTCTTATAGTGTATATTAATGTAAGTTCCATCTTAAAAATGTTCATATTATCATGTTGATAATCTATTTGGACAAATTCGGACGTAGGTGGATCTTCCTTTGTGACAATTTTCATGATCTAAAAATAAGCTATAAAGATTTTCTCATCAACATAGTGGTTGAAAAAAATTTTTAAATTCAAAATTTAGCTAAAGTACCACTTTTGGATGACAATTCTATATACGTGTCCTACACGACAACCGCTCTAACTAACCCAAGTAGCCGCACTATACTCCCTCGCCGTGATATCTCTGGAATTCGTCACACACACACACCCATCGCTCCGCGCGTCGCCTCGAGAGTCCGCCGATCCTTCGCTTCGCATTAAACTCGCAGATATTTCAGAAACGTTGAAGGCAACACTTATACGCGCCCAGCGCCTCGCTATTATATGCTCGCGCTACCTCTCTAAATCCTCCCTCGCAACCCTAAACGCACATTTCCGGGCCGCGCAAGCGCGGGCGTGCGTCGATATCGTTATACGCCGCCCTCCCTCACGCGCCACTCACACGCGCTACGTACGGCTTTTTCTATGTAGGTTATATGTGCAAGTTTTAATACACACACGCGCGAGTAAAAGTATGCGTGTGTATATACCTAGCGGCATCGTTATTTCTCTCTCCGTGTCTCTCTGCCTCTCTCCCTCTCGCTCCCTAGACTCGTCGCGCACGCTTTATTTGGCGCAAGCGTGAGTTTCCTTTTCTTTTTTTTTTATTTATTAAAAAAGAGTCTGCTGGGCTGGTTAATTGGATTCTGCGATGTATGCGCGTGCGGTGTGCGCGCGCGCGAGGAGAGACTGATGAGCGAGGGAGAAGAAATTATTGGTTGGTGCGTAAACAGAATTGCGAGTTAATTACGACGATGACGGTGAGAGGGGAGAAGCTACTGAAATTTCGTTAATCGCTGAAAGAAGAAGATAATCATAAAATAGGTATACTTTATTTTTTAATCAGTTAATTAAATGATAGTTTATCCCTCATAGATTAGTTTCAGGAGGATGGCGAATGACAAACCTTTATTAACAAGAAAAAAAAGACGCGATCCTAGAACCTTCCAGGAACATTATTTAAGACGATACAGACTGGCACTATACCTTGCATCTATACATAGAAACTTGGCTGAGAAACAGCTCTATTCTAATTACCACACTTTTTAAACTCCCACACACACAGAGCTCCGTCCACGTCGGACAACGTAACCGATGCCACTAAGCCCCATATATTTATACAATCCGGTCCCTCTCACTCTCTGTCACTCTTCTAATCGTACAAACACCTCGGGGCGCAACAATGGGAGATCGGATATTTCGCCAAGTCTCGAGGCGAGTGCGAGAGGCGTTTTTTTTCTCACTTTGCTCTCATTTCAAATTTCACACCTCGACTTTATTCACTCGGTTATATACTGTAACCCGGTACGCGGTGTACCAAGAACTGGTGTGAATATTATGATGGCCCGGGCCATTGAGCTGCCAGCCGGCGACAATGGCCCCGGCGTTGATTGCCCCGAAAACACACGACTGCTCCGGACTGCTGCGTCTTCGTCTCCTCGCGCCTGTGTGTTTTTTGCCTTGTCCCGTAACTCACGCACGCGCGTACGAGACATTGTGTGCGCGCCGAGAAGGTGTATTTCCTTTGGTCCGATGCTATATGCGCTGTTGAGGGATACAAGCGTTCAAGGACACAATCATCATCCGCCCCCGCGACCTTTCCCTCCTCCTAAGGAACCATTCGTCTTCCCTTTATTTTGCCTTCTCGCCCGCGTAATACGTGACGTCTATACACCGCAAAAACTTAATAGTGGGATGTATATTATACAGGAGCTGGCGAAATATTTGGAACTGCTTCTCGGTAAATGTCAGCCTCGTAATGTATGTGGGATAAATATCAACCCTCTTGATTAACAGAAAAGAAAATCCGAGACAAATCAAATCATATATTACTTCTATACCCATAGTGTTTTATTTTGACCATAATAGAATAACAAAAGTAATCATTAGATTAAACGAATGCCAAGCGTGCAGAGTTGGGATTAAAAAAAAAAGAATAAATCGACGATTCCCGGGAGAGCGATGAAAGCAGCCCGAAAATTACCAATCAATTCGACAACCCAATGACACGAACAACGACGTCCATCCATTAATCACGCGCGTGCTCTCCCGTTCGCGCGCGCGCGCACGCGCGCAAAACACACAAACCCCGTTCATACATTATTGACCCAATGCAATTTTCACACCCGGCGCGTTTACCCAGCGGCGGCATCACATCCGCTTGAGCGCCGTACACTCGTCTCAATTCAATTTCCAAACGAGGAGCTGCCGCCGATCTAATATTTATCCAAAGCACCTAAGCATTCTTCTAAAAAAGAGAGCGAGAAAGAGGAGCGAGTCGATCCTCTCTCTTTCTCTCGATCCCAGAGCGGCTTGAATGAAGCGTATCATGTGCCCCTGCGCGCAGCTCGCTCGCACGAGAGAGAACGAGATAGAGGGAGATGTCTCGAGGGACGTTTCGCTAGATTAGGGACCCCCGCGCACAGTGTGTGTTTCTCTCGCTTCCCCCGCTTCTGCTGATGTTGCTGCTTATGAAGCCGCTCATGTAAAACACTTGTAACTCGGACTATGGAGCGAGTGGGAGAGAGAGAATAGTTGTAGCGCTGCTCTCGGGGGTTGTAAGCTGCTAATGCCGCCGCACCGTCATGTTTATAGCCTCGAATTAATTTGCTCAATTCGATCATCCCACACCTCGCCCTTTCCGCCGCCCGTTCACTTGGGGCAGCTTTACCAATTGCAACATGAAAATTGAAATCTATTTTAATGACTGTGATGATGATGTATATTTTTACATGCAACTTATAAATTCAACGCACTAATACGATGCACTTTTTAAGTAATTCATATATTTAAAACATGCTTAGAATTAAGTCTCTGCATGAAATATTCAAATTGCAACTACAATTTTTTGAGATATAATGTTTACCAAGTTATAAAACCATTTTCCCTTCGTCCACAAATGAGCAAAATTCTGCACTTTTCTCGTAACCGTGGACATCTAAATTCAGCCAGCAGCAATTCTCGGAAACTGAAGAGCATTAAAAATGAATTTCGGATGGGTCCGCAATAGCCTCGAAAAACATAATTCGCCCGAAAACTCCGCAAACGCGCGCGTACACTAAAGTACGTGGTTAACTGCGCGCGCAGCACTCCGAGCATTAGATACCGTGCGGACCGGCAAAATGTGGCCATGACAAAGTGGAAAGTGGGCGGAGGGCGAGTTAGCTGGCAGAATAAAGAGAGAGAGAGGACGAGAGAGAATTGAAACGAATTTTCAATTACCCGCCACAAAGCCGTTATTCCCGGTTTAAAATGTCTTGCAGTGGCGGTGTGTATAGTGGCACGGGGCGCACAGCAGAAGAGGAGTAGAAGGAGAGAGAGAGAGAGAGCGGACTGAAAGAGATTTCCAAATTAAATTTCGGGATTAGTGCCCAGACTTAATACGGACAAGTGGCGGCGCAAGACGTCCCGCGGGAGTGCTACACGAGCGCGCAGCGAGCGACCGAGCGCCAGCGTAGTGGCTTTCTTTTTATTTCTTTCGCCACCCTCGAGCTCTGTCTCGCTCTTTTGCTTTTTATTGCGTTTCGCTTTTCGGCAGCCGTCGCCTCGTTTATTTTCGTCCTCTATGGTTTTCCGAAATGAGATTTGCAAATTTCAAGATTAAATCGTATATAGAGGTGGATGACAAAATACTTTGCCAATTACGTTAGTCCGAATCTTGATAAATTTACTGGTGAATTACTTGAATTCTTATATGAAAAATTTTTAAAATAGCACTTTTCGTTGAAGAGAAAAATTGTTTACGTCCTGCATCTCCTAAATCGAGCTATACCGAAAAAGTAACTAAATTAATCCCCATTTAATCCCTCTCAAAAAATCTCATTCATAGAGATTCACCCTTCTTCTCTCTCTCTTCAATTCGCTGTACTTATTTTTTCATTTGTTTCTCCGCACTTTTTCACATCTCTCGGTTTCTCTCTCATTCGTTATTTCTCCCTCTCCCTGCAACTCCCGCTCTCTCTCTCCTCCTATCCTAGCCATTTTCGCTCCCTCTCTCGTTTTCTCTCTCTCTCATCCCTATCCACCTCTTTCTCTTTCTCCCTTTCTCGCTCTCTTTTCTCTTTCCCTCGTTTTCTCGCGCGTGGGTGTCTGGTCTCGCGGGACGACATAGAGACGATTCCTCGCGCGTGACGACGTGACGATGGGACCACGCACACACATACATACCCTCGACTCGGCGTGTGTTAACACTTCGCGCGATTCCATTTGCACGGCGTAAATTCGCCACACGCCATTCCGACAAGCCACGCTCGGTGTGTATGTGTTTTACGTCGATGTGCGCACGTGCGAGTGTGTTGCGTGGGAGGAGAAAGAGAGAAGTGGGATCCTTTAGTTCCATCTATCCTCTTTGCACTGTTATGCGCGCCCCACAGGCGTAAGACTTGTTAGAATATCCAAAATTCAAATGTACAGATCAGCTAATAAAGAAAGCTTGTGTAGGGTGTAATTTAACTGTAAAAAATATTGCTGTAAAATATATTTAGTTTCTGTTTAAAATTATATCTTTACTGATTTAGAATTGATCTCTGGAATACTGGTACAGCACTTTATTCTTATGTAATAATAGCAACAAAGTTTTACAAGAATATCAATGACATTATAAAAAATTATCGTACTATGAATATCTGAAAACATTAATTGTCGGCATAATCCATGTTTATACTACTTAAACTTTTCCAATTTCATGATTTTCTTGCGAGCTAATAAGCACCTTACGGAAAATTAGTACCCCACCTCCTCGGTATATTTATCTTACACTTTCTACGTCATATTATAATACGCGTCGTATACAGGAGCAATATCAGGTCAAAGTGAAGGCACAAGCCACCGATCTAATAAAGCAACGTCGAGGAAGGAAAAATCATTGGAGAACCTATCCGTCTCTTCTGACAAGCTCGCGTATACGCGGGCAGCAGCCTCATTAGGGTAATACAGAATCGATTACCTCGCTCGCTTGATTATCGCTTCTGCTAACCCCCCGTGTCCCTATACATATATAGCTCTTTCCGTCGGCGGCCGCCACATCGCCGCGAATTCCTACCATTCGAACTCCCGACATCTAACCGGGGGATATTCGAGCGCGGATTAGAATATCAATTATCCTCTGGTCTTCGTCCTCGAGGCAACGAGATAGTCGAGGACGGCGTTCTCTCCTCCTATCCTCATGCACACACAGCCACACATACAAAAGTGCACACGTACACGCATATATATAACAGCCGCGGGGCTCGAGACCTTAACAGCTACTAAAGTAAAGGCGCACTCTCTCGTTCGCGCACACGGCTGCGCAAAACACGAGTGGCGGGGGTTACTTTGAGGGCCGCCATTGGCCATCCGGGCTCTCCTTTATTGCCGGTTGCCTGGTAACCAGCCCAGACCCCACCGCGACGCGCGTTCCTACCTATATACATACACATTCGCTCGGTCCTTCTCGCTCTAAAGTACTCCGTTTCTCTCTCTCTCTCTCCCTCTCTCGCTCTCTCTCGCTCGCGTCAGAGCTAACCACCACACCCTCTCCCGTGTGCATACGCCGAGCATCCGCGCGCGTCTCTCCCCTTTTTTGCCTCCCTCGCCTCGCATGTATGTGTATGTGTGCGAGAGTAGCTCCGTGTTGGATTTCGAGGCATATATATTCAGTCGCTGACTCGATTTCACGTCTCTCTCGCTCTCTCTCTCTCCTCTGCCTGGGCTTCTTACCGAGCCGTCTGTGTCAGTGTGTGCCATGCTTCTCGTTTACGTTTTGACGTTTTCTATCTGTTTAGCTCACTTTCTTTCTCAATTTGAGCCTCTCTTTCATTTTTTTCTCACTCTTGTTTTACTTGCGCGCGCGCTCAGCTTTTTACCAGCAAGCACTTTTTTAAACTAATTACGCCTCGCGAAAGTTTTAGGGCTAAGCGACACATGCTTATCATATAATTATGCAATTTTAGTAATTTAACCTGTCAACTTTATACTTCACTTCAAGTGAATATTATTTCAACTTAAATTAATATTATTTTGAGTTCACTTATTCTTGAAAATGTTGTTTTTTCTTTACATTAAGTTATCGTCGTAAAGTTATTGTTGGTCATTACTATAAGTAACCGTGAAAGCTTTATTAAACCAGAGGAAATTTTAGAGGGAAAAATAAAAATAAATAGACAAATTTTAATCAAAAATCAGTTTCTTAGAGATTGATTCGGGTAAATTAAAATATTATGTACTTTTTGGAACTCATTATGGCATTCTATTATCACATTTAAAATTTAGAATATGTAATATTCATTAGAACTGGATTGGGCTCTCAAATTACTGATTCCGCACAATTTTCGTATATAACAG
>UCWB01001248.1:0-17592 GCA_900474355.1 Torymus geranii | reverse complement strand
TATATGTTCATGATTTTACGACTTCCTTATCAACCGGGGATATACTTTATCAATATGAAAATGACAATCGGTTGACTCCTATTTTCAACCACTCGTGTCTTGTCAATTTAATTTAATGAATTTAACCCATCTCAGGCTGAATTTAATTTTATTGAGAGCATGACCTTCCACGCCGATTAAAATAAATTAATCGCGCATCAAGTTATTATTACGAAGCTGCTTACACCTCTCCAACATCTCTCGGGCATATAACGTACGTATAACCCTGAGACTCGCCGCTCCATCAGCCGCGCGAAATTGCAATTCCGAAAAAGAATTCTCGCCATTGAATCTCCAGAGCTGCAGGTCGAGAGAGGAGAGCCGACTCGCGCGTCTAACGGAAGTCGTTACGAACCGCTTCTCGCCGTTGACGTTATAAGACGCGCGGGGCCGTCGCGAGAAGCGCGTCACCTGCCTGCCATTAGAGCTCCGCGAGCGTTCGCAGAGCTAGGGGGGGAGCCTTTTATTGCTGTTAGTCATAATAACTCGATTTCCAGAGCGAGCGAGCAATGGCGCTGCACACGTTGTAATAAGCGAAAAAGACAGCGACGCCGCGACGCTTGGTAATGCGCGCCTCGTCCCGCAGTCTCCTTTTTATTCGTTTTCTCACGCGCCGCTGGGAGGAAAAAAAACGAGGGCTCGCGCGACTGGCGAGCATTTTCAGCTCCAGATTGCGGAAATAGAAAATAAACGATTTTTTTTACGGCGCAGCGCATGTGTGCGGCGCGACGTTTGCTTAGTAATGCCGCGAGGCGCGCAGTTGTATACGATGGGAGTGAGGCATTGGATGGTTCTGAAAATTCGTTGCGAAACGTGTTTTAATACGGCGCAATAAGAGTTTCGTTAAATTCATCTTTTTCTTCATTTTATATTAACGTTTGGTTCCAATTTTAACTTATAACTGAGAAATATTAATATCATCCTTTATAGTAATTCAAAGGAAAGTAATTTAAATATGAACTGCAATAAAGAACTTTATAAAGGTAACGGTATGAAGAATTTCGTATTTTTAAAATTTGTTCGTTGTATATGAAGACAATTCTTCAAATGACATAATTCTGGGATTTTCAACCGACTTGCCATATTATATATAACGCAATTTACGTACCAAAAGCAAGGGAGAATGAAGCCCAAGAATTAAACAGGTATTAGTTTCATAAGTCTGGCGCGTCATTTGCATAACCAAAGATTACGCGAATCCGCAGGGACGCCGCGAGAAAATGCGAAAAAGCCAGCTAATTCGCGGATAAGCAACATTATATCCCTCCAGTAAGTCGAATTACCAAACGCGCGACTCTGTTGTTGGATTAACAAACGAGCGGGAGAGGTTATATACACGACGTTTTAGGCGATGAGCAAACTTTGCACGCGCGCATAGCCGGCAATTGTGCAAGAAGAGACTACTGTACCCAGAAGCTTCAAGTAGTCTCTTATTTTGCAAGCGATGACAGATTGCTCCGAGATTAAAGACTCGCCTGTCCCTAAGTTCCTCGAGACAGCGAGAGAGAGAGATTCTATAAAATTAAGAGCGGAAAAAGTAGAGGCGAGAGAGTTGCAGCCGGGCGCACAGAGTTTTTAAATTACGAGGGCATTAAGCTTGTTTTCGAAGCAGGAATTTGCATTGAATTATTTTCATTCTTTTTTTAAAGCAGCCCACGTAAAAAAAAATTTGGGGGAAATATATGGGCCATAGTTTTCCCTCTTAATGCTTATAATGTGGCCCACACTTTGAGAAAAAAAAATATGGCACGAATGTGGACATGATAATGGAAAATAGTGTGGCCAATATTCGGCTTAGGCGCCAGAACCACATATTGCCCATATACTGCACTAATGTGGGCAGTGTGGCCAATATCTTGCCAATATATTGTCCATACTTTTTTGGGCAGGAAGCTGGAAATTCTACCTGCAAAATAGTCTAGAGTGGACTGGTTGCGCTTAAATAAGCGATAAGAATTCTTCTGCGATAATGTAGTCCGATAATGTCAATTGAAAAACAAACATTGTTATTAAATAGATAGCAAAAATTATATCATAACATTCTGTATATTTATTTAAATAACGATTTTTCTGACTTTTGACAAGTATTACTATGCATCGTCCCAGAATTTATAAAAAATCAATGGCAGTGGTATACGCGCATATAAAACCAATTTATTCTATAAATATTCATATAGGTGTGTTCAGAAATTTTTTATTTTTTTATTCTCTCTAAAGCTATAGTAATTGTACTGTTAAAAGCTTGTACCAAAAGTTTAAAAATAATAAATTCTCTTTAAAATTGTACGTTAGTGTCGGTGCTCGACTGAATCAATTATTCTTGGCTCACAAGTGTTCAACTAAATACAGAGTTCCTTAAGACTTTTAATTCTACCGATTTCTTTTATACTTTCATATTTTTGTCCATATATATCAACATCACATTAGATTATATAACAAGCTCCTCCCCATAAAAAAAATTCTCAAATCGAAATACAAAAAAAATTCACAATTTATTTGACAAAACGTATCTAAAAACCACCACTGTCACGCGTGCGCCATGACATGGAAATGCCATGGCGCACGCCGTAACGAATCCACCCCTCCTCCAGTCCACCCTCGCAGCTCGACTGCGCAGAAACGGCTACATATATATCTACCCCCATAAGGCACCACGTGCTTGCGCGCAGCCCGAAAATCCCGCGTGTGCGCGGGCGCGCGGTCACCTCCGCCGCGCCGCGCAGGTATAGGTAAAACACCTGTTCGCCGCGTGCACACGCAAAAACCGTCGCCGTATAGGTACATGTGTGCGTGTGCGCGTGCTTGCGCGTCCGCATGCGCCGGCCGCCATCTGCTTTCCGGTCAATCCTTCGCTGCTCACACGCGCGTCCCTCTCTCCTCCTTTCTCTAAAAATCTTTGTCGTGGGGTAGGTGAGAGACAGATGAAGAGAGCACGTGATTACTACACTGAAAAAGGGGGTAGCCGTGGCATTGCGGATTGGGCGGGTTAATTGGATGGGGGGTCGCAAAGTTGTAGGTGTTGTCGAGGGTAGTTTTTGAGTGGTTGCCTTGTTAAAGCGGCTCTCTGCTCCGAAATGGCACGTTGCTCTCCAAAACGGAGCCAGCTACTCTCCTTCTTTCTTCATTTCGCGTTCATTCATCAAACCGCGGCTCCATTCATTGAGGGACATTGCTTAGATATGAGGAATATTATTTAAAAAAAAGTGTGCTCCGAAATGTAGTCAAAAGAGAGCGCCTGCTCCGAAATGAACGGGCGAGACAAAGGTGCAGTGCGAGGGGCAGGAAAAATTCGAATGGAGTATGTGTAGGTGTAGAGAAAAGATAATACGCACCAAGTACAAGGCAGTCAAGGAGCCGAGAAAGAGATCGATCCACACACAGAGTGAAATGACGCGGGAATCTCCCAAAGTGATATCCAAACAAAGGCGAGCGTCGTGGTAAAAGAAGCGGCGTCGGTGGCGGCTTCGTCGGCACTGTGTACTTTCAACGTGCACGTAGAGATATATATTTTTTGCTTTCTTTTCTTTTTCACTGAGGCACACACGGCACAGCACACTGCATCAATATATCATGTATATATATATATATATCTCTCTCTCTCTCTGCGCGAAACAAAAAAGTTTGTTCTCCTCTCCTGTTAAAATTCGCAGGCGAAAGAACGGATGAGCAAGGCTGAGCAACAACAGCTGACACTTTGTTATTGTTGTCTGCGCACACTCTCGCAGCACAATCGCACACACACGCGTTCACTTGGGTAGTATATTATCTCAGGCTGCTGCAGCTACTGCACGCGCGCACTGGTCACTCTCGGCGCAAGACTGATGACACGGGGTTGTAGAATACAGTGTGTTTGAAGTAGGCGGAGAGAGAGACAAAACAGCGTGAGAGACACAGAGTCAGAGAGGGAGGAAAGAGCGAGAAAGGAGAGTGCGACAGTAAGAAAGGGGGTGGGGAGAAGTCAGAAGAAGGTGCTGAGAACACTGCGCACACACGAAACTACTGCTGCTGCTACTGCTGCTGCTACTGCTGCTGCTGTATATAGAGAGCTACTCTCGCGTGCCACACTACTACTGTGCTGCCGATCGCTGGAGGGACGCTCGCGCGACTGTCAAGCTCGGGCGTTTTGGAGGTTATGGAAGGCACGCTGCCGCCGCTCACACTCACACTTGCACACACCTATATACTCGCACACACAACCGAGCGAACGAACGAACGCGCGGCGTGCCTGCCTCTTCTCTGTCTCTCTCTCTCTCCCTCTCTTCGCCGCGCGATTCGCTCCGTCTCCCTCGCGCGCTCGGGCTATCGCTCCTTCTCTTTCTCCCTCGCGCTCGCTCGCTCCCTGCTGTATATAGTGTATATATATATATATATATATATATGTAGGTATTATATAGGTAGGGAAGAGGTACAGTAGTAGGTATATATATACACACACGCAGAGTGTGCGGAGAGAAGAAAATCCTGCGAATGCCGCACACACGCGTGCGCTCTCTCTCTCTTTCTTAAATTCTTCTGCCTTCTCCCTCTCGCTCTCTCCTCCTCTCTTTTTTCTTACTCGCTCGCTGCCCCTCTACCCTCGCGTGCCTCTGGCGCCTCGTGTGCAATATATTCACACACACACACATACACGCGCTCTCGAAGCGTTTTCGCCTTCTTTTTTGCTCTTCCGTTCTGTGGGTAAGCGTGTACACTATAGTTACTATATATATTTAATCAGTTGTACGCTACTATACTGTGCGCACACCTTAGAAAATTTCAAATCCCGAATCGATGTTGCGCGTGCGCGCGCCGGATTCCGTGCACGTGCCTCGACGTTGTACGACGCACACTCTGTACGAAAACTCAATGAGAGAGATTACTGTGGAATCTACTGGCTGCTACTACTACTATACTACCACCATCCCCCGTCTTGGCAAAAAAACCAGTCAAAGTTTGTTCAAAGCGAACCGTACGCTCAGCTGAGGTGCACTCATCGTCGTCGTTGCAGCAGCGCGAGTAATAGATCCGGCTAAAGTTGTGCAGGCGCTGCGCTGCTAAAACTTCGCCAGCGGCTGCAGCAGCATCGAAGAACCGGCACCGAGCAGCCGTGCACACAGAGAGGAGTAGGTGGAAGAGGATGAGGAGGGGGAGGGAGGGGGCAGCAGAGTGAGAGAGAAGTCGCGAAGGGAGAGTGGAGGGGGAGTGAAGAGAACGACCCGTGGGGGAGTAGTCGCACGTATATATAGTGTACGGTGACGTCGCGGAGAGCGGATCGAACGCGCGCAAGAGAGAGAAGAAAGACGACGACGACCGCCAGATGATTTTGGCCCTGAAACGCACTGGCACGCGGCTTAGTGCCGTGTAATTCGGGGCGAAAAAAATAACACGTTTCGACGACAGGGGGGCACAGAAAATGACCAGCCGCTGGTGGGGGGGATTATCGATTCGCCGTTTACGAGGTGCCATCTATATATATACCGGCAGGCTGCTCTCGTCCGTTGGGTTGTGCACTGGAAGAATGCGCGCACGCGTCTGACACCGGTCGTTCCACATCTACTGAATTATTCGCGGTTTCTTGCCTCCCCTCGCGCCTGAATCATTCAATAGATTACAAAATTTACGCACGCTCGCGCACGCGATCATCGTTAGCGTTCTATATGCGCTTTAATTGAATTATTTAACGCGCTTTTTTCGATTTATATGTACGAATTACGGCGCCCCGTGTACAAGGACTCGTAAAAACAGAGCCCCGCCTCATATATATACGTATATATAACGTGCGCGCGTTTAAAAAGCGCGCAACGTTTAGAATAATTTTACGCCGGTAATTAAAGGCGTTTTATTGCACGTGGATTGAATTTGCCCGACTCTGGACCGTAAAATGTGCAACCAACAATAACGTAAATACTTCTGGCTCCCGTGAAAAACATTAAATAACACTTGGCGGTTTATAGACCGACGCACGTGGGACTGGTGTAATGTCAAGCTTTTTAATAGGGGATGTTATAATCTTAATTAATATTTTTCACTGCGTCAGTTGCATCAGTTTCAGAATTACAATGAACGGTGAGCACGAATGCCGGATGGTTATTATTTCTGTTAGACGCGTATACAGGAAGTTGACTGCGGTTTTTAGTTTCAGTTTTATACAAGCTTTTGGAAACTTTATTGAAATTTGATTGCATTAAAAAAGAAAATTTTTGAATTGAACAAAATTTATAGGTGACATAGTTTACTATAAAAATCGATGCTATATTAATTTCAAAGTGCAACAATAGAGTCATAATAGACGCTCGAATGAAAATCAGACGTGTATGAAAAAAATTCATAGCAAAGGAGAGACGAAGCGACAAAAGAGGAACGAATGAAAACTAATCAAAGTTGGTACAAAAAAAATCGACAGTACAAAAGAACGAGGGATCGAACGCCTCCACACGATGCGAGCATATAGGGAGAGGAAAAAAGGCGATGCGACGGATATAAAATATTCGCTTGGAAAAATAAAGGATCGGGAGATCAAATGCCTGCGCAAAAAAGAACAAGAAAGCGTGCGAGCGAAAATCGTGGATAGAAAGCGAAAACTTTTTAAGACACGGAGAAAGAGAAAAAAGAGAGGTATAGAGAGAGTGAATAAAAAAGCGGAGAGAGAAGAATTTGAAAAAAGAAAGAACACGGCTTGCGCGGAGGAGAATACCGGGCAAAAAAGCAGAAAAACGAAAGAAAGCAGGCGAGTGGGGAGAAAAGTGAGGGTGAAGAATCGCGGATGACGGGTAAAGACAAAGAGACATGTGGAGAAGGAGCGCCGAGAGAGACAGCACTATACACTCACTTGCACACATACACACGCGTGCTTACCCACACAGTGGAAGTCAATAGGATGAAAGAATGACCGAGAGACAGAGAGAGGGGGGGAGGGGGCGGACGAAAGCAAGCGCGAAGGGAAGGGATTCCGACAGACAAGACTCGAGGTTGTTGCTTTTGTGTGTGGGCTGCGGTGCCTCGCACACACTCGCGCCTGCACGGTTATACAGAATCAGACACATACACACATGCACATCAGGCGTGCGAGCACGGGGAGAGATATTTACGCTGACACGTCGGCCGACGAGATGAGGATAGACGCGCGTCTTTCGTCTTCTCCACGAGCAAGCGCTTTATATACAGGGTGTTTGCGCGAGATAGAATAGACGATGAGCGCGGGTACAGTTTCTGCGTCTTTTTTTTTGCCGCGCAGGGGTAATAGTCGGGCGCCGTGACGATTTTCCTGACCCATTTTTTGGCTTTTGCTCTCTTTCGCCTTTGCTTTAATTCCTTTAGGAGAAGCGAGTATACCGCGGTGCACGCGGGCGCGCCTCGGCCACGAATGCCAGTCCGTAATTAATGAGCAAAGTCTTATTGTGTTTAAAGTAGCGGCACCCAAGTTTTGGCGTGGAATGTGCGCGCGCGCTGGGTATAAAGATTTTTGCGGCGATGATGAATTAACGGCGAGAATGGAGGCGTGATAAATCTTAATTACTGCAGATGTGCATATAGGAATTATATAGGAAATTATAAAACGAGGTTGAAAAGTTATCGTCTTTAGCTGTATTAAAATTTATCATAAATAATAATTAATAACAGGAAATATTATCAAAAGGTTTCCACAAAGCTAACGAGTTTTAAAATATTTATGCATATGAATGCTCAAGTATCTTCATACAATTCTCGTATTTATGTAAAATATTATAATATGTAACTCGAATATATGTATAACGTGATAAAGTATGTTAATTAGAATATATCCTTAAAATATATGTTGTAGGATATGATAAAATAAAAGAAAGAAAGTCTTCATATCTATGTTTACCTCGAGGACGTTGATGGAATCAATCGCAATTCACAGACGCGTGCTTGATAGCTATTTGTACGACTTCACGGCGATGTTGCGTGCAGGGGAGTTAGTGTTTCAATCTTTTCTTAATGGTATTATAAAGTTTTTTCTTCTTTGAGAAGCAGACAATTCTATACATGCAAATTTAAGCCTGGTTTATAGTGCCGTGACATTCGATCATGTTCACGGTAAATAAAGAATTTAAATGTATGTCAGAGCAGCTTATGCGTATCATATACAAATGAATGGCTATATACTTGTTATAAAATATTTCTTATGGTTGAATAAAGTTTGTTAAATAATTACGAATACAGGTGCTTCTCATCTGTGTGAGAATCAAAACAAAGCCTGCAATAACTATTACGTGTGTCTATCATTCTTACATAAGTATAGGCGATATTATAAAAATCTTGCATAAGAGTGAACGAACAAGACGCGAGTGTCGCGGCGATCCCTCAAGGCTGAGAGAGCCACGGTTCTTCCGTCCCAATGCCTCGCTCGGTTCTTCCATCAGCTCTCTTTCTCTTTCGCACACACACGCATACAAGCACACGAAACGGCCATTTTTCTAGGGCCCGTGAACGCGTAATACCGGCCCACCTCTCGCCCCGCGCTCTTTGTCGTCTACTTTTTTGTATGCGAGGGGGGACACAGGCGCCTGCGCATGTATCCAGTATATGGGATACATATATAAGCTGACATTGAACGGTATATATATACGAGCCCGTGAGGAGGGAGAGACGATATATGTACGCGATGAGAACAAGTATAGTGAGAGCATATGAAGGAGCCGCGGAAAATGTGCGCTCACAGGGCGACACACAAAGACCCGCGTATTATAAGTACTACTGCCGATGGAAAATAGGTTGAAAACGTACGGGGGGAGTGGAGAATAAAAGGGAGAGAAATACGAGATTACGCGCAGTGCGTATTATACGCGCGCGCGCGAGGAGAGTTTCGTCGAAATCGGCGGTATACGGTACTGGTATCGTGTCTCAAGGACGCGCTCGTGTAGTATAGGTATATATTGCGGTGCGCGCAGAAGAGAAGAAAGAAGACGAAGGGAGAGCTCTCTCTCTCTCTCTTCGCGGCATTGTCGGATTTCGAGTGACGCGCGCGCGCGCCTCGCGTGGAATGAATTTCGAGGGCCTTTTGTCGCACAAAACAATTTTCAGCGAACGAGTGCGCGTCGCCGCCGCCGCGCGTCGTTAAACTCAATGTTAAAGTCGAACTGCCTCTCGACAAAGGATTGATTGTCGAGGAATCTTTGGTCCTTCGAATATGACTATATACCTTCCTTTATCGCGGTTTTTACTTATTTTGCTCCGATGGTGAGTAAATTTTTAAGTATATTGTTTTTTTCTGGGCATGTCATTGTTGCGATTCTTAAGTAAATAAATACTGTTACGCTATATATGCTATTTAAGAATGATTGTACGTGATGCGGTACTTGTCGATCACATTACCTTTAAAATAGTTAAATCTGGTATTCTCATAGCAGCCGATACCTATGTGGAACATTTGTCTTACGACTTTGTTAGAGAAATTGTGTGTATTCAATGAAACCTGCTCCAAAATGAAAGATTCAATAAGTTTTTTTGCCTGCAGTATCCAGACCCTTATTATTGAATTACAAAGCCCACAAAATGAAAGCAAGAACTAGGAAATAGAAAGCGCGTAACCGCGGTGATCGCGGGTCCAAGGACAAACGAGAGCCCGAGAATCGGATAATATGATATATATGTATATAGAACTCATTAAAAAGGGGGACGAGAGCGTGCGCGTGCAAGACGATTGAGGGGGCGAGGAAGGCGGCCGCTTTAAAAAAAAGAAAGAAAGAAAGGGAAGAGGGAACGAGATTGGCTGTGGACAATAAAATGCAGAACGGCGAGGAAGAATAGGGCGCGAGGGGAGGCTATACATATAGTGACGCTTTGCGCGCACACAGTTTGGCCTGGCAGCAGCCGCGCGCGGAGAAGAGAGGAAATGCTTGGTGACGCGAGCCCAAGTGGCCGAAGGAGGGGCACGAAGAAGAAAGAGGTACACATGCCTATAGTATAGCGAGAGAGAATAAAAGAGGAGAGACACGTCGCTCGTATATGCGCTAGTACGTATGTGTGCAAAAAACAATGCGCGCGAGAGAGAAAGCGGCCCGTCACGTGCCTCCTGTCAGTGTGTATATAAGAAGAGGATGAATTCGATTCTGTCAGTTCCCGCCTGTGTATATCGGGAGATTCCCAGTTCGCCCATAGCTATATATACGCGCACAAAGGTCTCGAGGTCTCGACGCGGCCCGCCTATATATGTGTATGCGCACATATACGCAATTTACGTCTTACGTGTATACATATATGCTCACCGCGCGACGGCGGCGGCTGCTCGCGTATACAATGCCTCGCACTGTGTGCTCCTTCTTCATATATACAGTGTGTGCGCGGAAAGTATATAAACGCTATCGGGCGACGATTATATAAGATATCGGCTGGGAGTCTTTATCCTGATCATAATCGCGTTGCGTGCATTATCGAAACGTTGTATTTCTCATCGTCTAAGTAGCTCGAATATGTAAACCTCTAATTATTTTTGGAGTTGCGTCGTAGCATGAGGAATTAACTTAATTGCAGATCTATACTTGGTTTATTTTTTAGAAGATGATATAACGAAAATAACGCACGTGTCTATATAAAATTACAAGGTTGTAAAGGAAAGATAATTAGTCACGTATTTAAACGAGGAAATAAAGATGTATAACTCGTTGAATAATTGTTCCCTTTTCTGTGATATAAATTAACATTGTGAAAATTTTTTGATAATTTTAAAGATCGATTAAATTGAAAATATGTCAATTAATCATATGTGATTATTATCAACGATTGTGGTGATAAAATAATATAAAAATTATTAAAAAAAACTGTTTGAAAATATTGTTCTCCAACGCGAACTCTTTATAATAACCTTGCTGTTTTAAATACAAGAATATTCATGACATCCTTTGATCGCGCATCCACGAGTCCATGCAGCACACGCGCCGTTATTCCCCGCTGTATATATAAAAAAACTCCAACGATGTCGGCGACGACGACGCCCTGAGCAAGACGACGACGGCGAAAAGGGTATATAGGTATAAATAAAGGGGAGGGAGAGAGAAAGAGAGAGAGAGAGAGAGAGCATGCGCGCGACGAAGGGCGGCAAGCGCAATGCCGAGGGTGCCTCTCTCCCGTTTGAAAGAGAGAGAGTGAGAGAGGCGGTGTTTAAAAAATGTAGGCTCCACTTCTGGCCCCGGCGACAGGGGTGAATCAAGAATTTCTCTCGGGACGTTCGTGCGCGATCGTTATTTTCTCTCTCTCTCTTCCCCTCGTTTTTCCTCTCTCTCTCTGTCTCTCGGGCGGTTCGCACCGGTTTTCATTGAGAGAAGGGCGGCCCCGTGTATTTTTTCATCGCTCCTTTCTCTCTTTTTCGCTCTCCTTCTAATTCTCTCATTTTCTATTTTTAACCCTCGCGCGCCGCGCGCAGATTGCACTCGCCGCCCGCAGTGCGAGTCGGCCGAACGCCATTAAAAGTTGACTTTGCCAGCACGAGCACGCGCGACGATCCTTAATTTTTCATGCCGCTGTTTCGTTGCCGGCCGTGGTCGTCGCCTGCATGAAAGCGAAATGAGTGTTGCTGAAAACAAAGTGCGTCCTGCAGGTGGATCCTCAAGTTTTATTGAATGTGATATTTTTTAAGGGCTCGGTTGTGTAACTCAAATAATATACGCTCAGGTTTATTTTAAACTACGAAATTTGTTAGTATCCGGACATAATTTAAAAAAATGGTATATGCTTTTTCTATTATTTTACGAAATATACTCGAAAGATTGAGAAATCGAGAGACTGCATTGGTAGCAAAATAGGCTAGTGAAAAGCTACTGTATTTTCGTCATAATATTTATAAGGATGAAAAATTATGCAAGGATTCCCAAATTGAGTTCGGTTAATTTCGACACCTTTTTTTACTTTCGTATAAATCGTTAACTGCCATTGGTTCGACAACCTATAACAGGTCATCTCCCATATAGAATTTTAGCGATTTTATCGCAATAAAGCTGTAGTCAACCAAATTTCGGTTATGGCAGATAATATTTTTTCGCATTACTTCTTTATAAAAGGGTAAAAGCGATTAAATGACAGTAAATTTATTTACGTTTAAGTCTTCCACGGGGCGAGGAATAATTTTTTCCTTTCGAAACTAATGAAGCCGCCAAAACACAGCTCGGAGCAGCGCCTCGCACTGCACGACCAATTTAGTTTGTTAATAACTGCACATTCGCCAAGAATAACACGTCCCGCGTCGCCATTGGAAAAAAGATAAAAGGGTAAAAAGAGAAGGAGTGAAAAAACAAACATAGAACGACTCAAGTTATGCATGTGATGTGTACACAGTTAAAAATCGAGTCCAGTTTTAATAATATTTTGTGTCAAAAACGGAATCTACTACACACACCGTGTGTAATTAGTATTTCAATGATGAAAAATACATAAAATCTATGTAAAAATTTATCGTATCAATTACACAAACAATTCTACACAATATTCACACATGGCGTGTGTTAAATTAAAGAAATTAACACAAATCGTATGTCGATTTGCTTGTTTAACACAAAACATGTGCTAAGTCAATGAATTTAATGACAAACCGAATGTATAGAGCAAGAAATCAAATAATGTCTGGAAAGTGCCGAGAATAGTTCATTTTGAGTCAATCGATTTCTATGATTGTTGTTATGACCGTTGTCAATGATTAGCAGAGTCGTCGCACAGGGGGGCCGTTCAGAAAAAAGTGGCCAAAATTCATGATTCCGACGTTGTTGCGACCAAAATTAATAAACGACGGCTCAAAACGTTCGTTTTGAACTCTATTTTTCATATTCGGCAATGAAAATCAAAATAATCGAAATACGGTAGATCGTTTCTGGGCTAAATGGCTGATGTTTGAATAGGAGAGCTTTTCTTGTCATTTTCTTGAAAAGTAAGAAGTTGTTCTAGAAAAAGTATACCATTCAATGGACGCTGTTCAACCATACATTTCTTTTGTATGGGAAAATCTCTAGAACATTTGACTTTTGAAATTCACTTTTTTTTTAAATCTTTTTGCTGCTGTTTGGGCTGGACAGGATGTATCATTTTCGTTTTTCACATAGAAAACCAGTCCTGTAATCTATATTAATGTGCCACCCACGCTAAATTCAGAGAATGCAAAAAAGTGTCAAAATATTTACGTTTTCAAAACGTAAGCTAACAGCAGCAACAAAATTGAAAAAAGTGAATTTTAAAATTCAAAAGTTCTAGAGATTTTTTCATATATACTACAAACAACGAGAAAAATCAAGCCTGGTAGGTGTGTTAGAAAAACATTTTTCAAAACTGTATTTCGGCTTTTTCCTCAGATTTCGCTGGATTTTACACAAAATATTGTTAAAGCTGCACTCGATTTTATGCCTGCCTGTGCCATCAGCCTGCTATGGCTGCTGTGCTACCGGTCTGACTAATGGTAACAGGTTATTCTGAATAGTAACTCGTCGATATCCTGATACCGAGTGGTAAAGTATTGCAATGAGGGGTCTGCCACCCTTCGTTCCTCATAAAATAATCTTCTTATTGTGACATCTATATTAAATATATTATCAAATGTAAAATTTGTGATGCTGAATTATTACCTATTGTACAATCATTGATAACAAATATCTTCTTCCTCTTATATTGACTTAAATGATCATTAAAAAGTATTTGAAATGTTGTAGCAAAGTTTGTAACCTGATCAGATTTAGAAACATCTGACATATCATTCAACAATGGAAAAATGGAGATGTCACCTGAGATTTTTCAGTAGGGTATAGAGATTGAAATGATATGTTTACACACCGTATGTGTTAAAATTTATGTAATATTTATTGTTGTGTATTTATTATTCCTACCGTACGAATTACACAAAATTTTATTCATTACGC
Organism: Torymus geranii; assembly: GCA_900474355.1. NCBI lineage: Eukaryota > Metazoa > Arthropoda > Insecta > Hymenoptera > Torymidae > Torymus > Torymus geranii. The sequence continues at coordinate 3,718 of UCWB01001248.1, read as the reverse complement.
TCATTCTACACAAATAGTATGTAAAATATAACACACATCTTGTGTTAAAAATTATACAATTTGTGTGTTATATTTTACACATGATTTGTGTATTTAAAATTCAAACTACAAAAAACACAAACTTTTTAACTGTGCATATATAACGTTCGCGCAGTTTCACGTCAAAGCGAGGCCGCAAATAAATAACTCGACATGCTCGACAATTACGGCAAATAAACACATTCGCATCGGAGAGCATTGAGCTCCGTCAGGCAGACGCTCCCACCGACACCCGGCCCTTTTTCATTTTCGCATTCATTCTCTCCCTGCCTGTTCCCCTCTTCGTGTCCTCGCCCACTCGTCGTCATCGTAGCCGAGCCCGCAGGCCTTATTCACGCGCGGCTCTTCAAGGTTCCTCGGTCTTTCTCTCGCTCACCGTATATACGCACTGCGTTATACATATATACGATATCCACCGAGCCGAAAGCCAAGAGGCGCTCTATACCCTTTTTCCCCTCTCACGGTCTCTCGCAACGCTTGAACCCTGCCTTCTCTCTCTCTCTCTTTCTCCTTCCACCGACGCGCGCGAGGAGTATAAAAAGTATGCGCGTGATCATGAAGTGCGTGCGCGCCCTTCGCGGTGCGTGCGCGGGGAAATTAGGAGGCGTGACGGGGCTCGCGTGCGCCATCGGAAAAGGATTTTCTATGTGTCTATGTATGGCCGTGTGTGTTGCGGTAGAGGAAAAAAATTATTCGCGTTAGGAAGTAATAATGTGCGCGCGGCACGATATGCGATCGGTAAGGATACACGGGAGCTATCAGTGGGTGGATCGACTTTTTTGAGTTATGAGTATTAATATTTTTTCACGTGGAGAAAATGGGATGGGAAGTTTTACGAGCTCGAATTTAAGTTGCATGGTTGGGTGGTTCCGTGTTTTTTTCAAAATAGAATTTTTTTTTTTTTTTTTTTGATTCGACAAGAATGAGAATGATATACCGAAAATCAATGTACGTTAGTGAATGTACATGGTAATGATAAAGTTTCTTAATAAAAGATTTGTATTGTGTTTCTCGAAATTTTTAATAATTGACTTTGATAGTATATTTTTATAATAATATATCCCTAATTATTATACAAGCCAATTAACTTTGTACGAATCTCTAAATCCAAGTTTGGAATAATAATTAGACCATATGTAAGCAAATATTGGCTTATGAAAATCCTATAATCGGCTAACGTGAATTTTGATATAGCTGTATGATCGAGCTTATACTCTGTAGCTTTGATGGATGCCTTATCTTGAAAGGACGGATGTTAATTGGTGAACGGGGGGATCATTATTGAGCCAATCCTGGATGTGCATTGAATTGATGGAGCAGTGGCCAATACTAACGTAACGTCAGTGCCCATTGATAACATAAGTAATGCGCGTCCTTCATTGGTCACTAGCTATCCACCCGATTCACAACTGAGGATTAGACGACTTCATTCGGCCATTGTATCATGCGTATTGATTTCTACCCGTATTGCTGTATCAATATGGCAGATTAGTAGTCTTAAGCATTGTCTTTACCGATTTTCGTAAAATTATTCACGTCTTTTTCTAGATGTGGCACAATATCTCCCAAAAATTACATCTACACGCAAAGAAATACCGACGTGTATCAACTCGGTCGATATCAATCAGCGCGCGAAAAGTTTAATCGTCCGGCAAGCAGAGAATGACAAAGTGTTGTAATTCCGATTCCCGGGTGCCTGCCCTAAATTCCCGTATTTTCCTTCATCAAAATCCAGCGAAAATTACAAGCTTATGTTTCTTTCCGGCTTCTTTCCTCTCATACGATCCCCGTTTCCCTCTCAGATATAGCAGCATGAAGCAGCAGCAGTAGCAGCTTTCTTCGGCGTTAGCCCTCACGCGCTCATATCTCACGCGAGAGGCGACGCTAAACGCCGCTTTCAGTCGCGCGAATTAAGATTTATCACGGGGCTCTACTTTCTTCCTCTTTACTCCCTCTCTCTCTTGCTCTTTCTCTTGGCTTCCGCGAGGCGATCATTCCGCGTTGCGCCTTGGAGATTCCGGAAATTGGCGGCGGTGAGATGAGAGCAGCGCTGCGCGCAGAAACACTTGGTGGCGCACAGAGCAGGGCTTTGACGGTTCAGAGGGAGTGAGAGAGAGAGAGAGAGAGAGAGAGAGAGAGAGAGAGAGAGAGGAGAGGGAAAAAGAGAGAGAGAAAGAGAAAGAGAGAGACCGAGTTCCGCAGAAGGATCGTTGAGGATCAATGACGCGCGCTGTAGAGAAAAAGACTCTGCGATGCTGCTTTATTCATGCGGTTTTAGTATTTTCGAGAGGGAAAAGGCCATCGTACTGTTTTATATTGCATGTCTATTCAAAAATATTCTCTTTTCGCAATTCTACGTATTGTTGTAAAAAAGTCTTATTACATGTTAGTGTGTTACATGAAATCTTTTGAATATCCACAATACAAATTATTTCAATGATGATTGTTGATAATGTAATAATTATAAAAACAAAATTTATTCATTTTTTGAAGTAATACAGATGATGCTATCCTCGCTAAAGTTGCAATAATATAGTTTTTTTGTTTATTCAAGTGCCTATAAATGTTTTCAATGAAATATGAAATGGGATCAATTGTCTTTATAATATTCTATAGAGTGCTGACACTGGTGGTTGGTTATACCCTAGTTGTCGGTCATTTTCGTTGTACGAGTTACACAAAAAATAAAATTTGCTGAACTAATAAATCGTAAAGTGAAGTAGAGGTTATTTATTTCGCCATCGCCGCCAAAGTTTAAAATAGTTTATTTCTTTCAATTGATAATCGTGAAGGAATAAGTTGCTGACAACTAAATTAGATGTCTGTCAACTGGTGCTTTGTTTTACCCTAAAATAATATGCTTTTTAAAGTATTGGATTAGAAAAACATCTGCAAGGTAATATGAGCTTCTACTACATGTAGTTGTAACATCATATCTTTTGGTTATTTTTCCTTGCTGTGGTACATAAAACTAACCTCAAAGTTGAGTCATGTTTCTCATTAATTCAGCAAGTATAAGAAAAATATAGAAAAAAAGAAGGTGAGAAAGTGAAAGAATAGTCGGTACCTCAGTTAACCAACAAAAGAGAAAGGTCGAAAATGTAAATTATTGACCGCTTCTTGGAACTTTACAATAAAAGGAATCTCAATTTTTAAAACCAATGTCATTAACATATAAAATTATTAATTAAAAAGTTCAATTTTTTACTCTTTTCAATTCCATTGAAAGTATTAAGTTGATTAAATTATCAGCACTGTTATTACATTAATTTTATGTAATTAATAAGAAAGAAATACTTTTCCTATCTATATACTTATTAAGGACGTTCTCCAAGAAAACAATTTTCTTGTGATTTTCCTGAAACTTGCAGAGATCGTTTGATTTTGTGTCCTTAGTACATGCTTCAAAGCCCCACGTCCATAGCGGTATTCAAAATAGAAATATTTGACTTTAAAGTTTCAGTGTTAACCCTATCTAAGCTCGTTTGAAAAATACATTTTGATTTACTGTTAAAAAAGTTTTCTTTGGGTTTTTTTTTTCAACCGTAAGGCGTAAAACTAGAAATGAAGAGGAATAATATGGTATTATTTTCAATATGGCGAGCGATATTAATTTCAGAGACATAGCGACGTAAGAACTCCATGTTAGTTGTATATCTATATATAGTCACACCGTGTA